>JAQFVV010000600.1:0-73279 GCA_028023455.1 Epiperipatus broadwayi
TAAATATATATATATATTGTCATTTTTACTTAATACAGAATTGATATTTGATTTAAATTGTACCACCTTATTTAATTTTATTGCACCTTCTATAGGGTTTTTGAGTTTGTAACCTTTTCATATTAGGAGTACCTCCATTCTATTTTTGTAGTCTACTTTCATCTATATTTTGAACATGATCACATCTGAATAATAGTGAGATTTTTGTTATGCTATTTATTTTTCAAATTATTATCATTATTAATAACTTACATTTTTTTATTTCAATTTATTCAACAAACATAATTTATTAGTTATAAATCTTATAACTGTATACAATAATTAATTATACTAATATATTTCCAAAGATTTATTTTTTATCTCATTGCATCTTACAACTTAGCTTAATCACATCACAAACCATGTATCAATCTAGAAATAAGACCATCCTCACACATTCTGGATGCATTTTTGAAACATCCAGTTCACTTTTTTCAAGTGAGTAAGACACATATTTTTTTTATGACTTTGACTTTATATATATATACTTTTAACTATATTGTACTGATCAAAGTATGTTGATCCATCTAACATGAGCTGGAACTCAACGAAACATACTTCAAACCCAGTCAAGCCCGAGATTTAGATCAGGGACCAACCTAGATTCGAACCCATTCCACAAGCCCCAGATTGAACACCTAATGAATAACATAATAGTGATGGCACATAAGAATTAATTCTTAAGTCCAGCCCACTAGAAGAGTGAAAGTGACAATGACACATATTTAATGAGAACACATATATATGCAGAAATGTATGGAAGTGGAGAAAAGATAATTCAAACTTCATAAGTAGCTTGAATAATAATAAAATAATTAATAAAACATTTAAGGAACAGTAAAGTACTTATATATTTATTTGACTGCCCTTATGAATAAATTACATATCATACATCAATAAATATATTTGGTGGGTTAGGTTAAGGTGCCAATTATTTGATAGCAAAACAAACTTACACATTTTTCAATTAATGCTGTAGTGGTGGCTCTGAAAGGTGATGATGAGTGTACAAATTTATGAAGCATACTATGAATCATTAGACATATTATACAAACTATTGTCATGCCGTTTTGGTCATGAAAATCAAAAATATATTTTTAAAATGGTTTTACTATGGAGTACAATGTTTGCGAGGATTTAGTAAAATAATATTCATTTAACTCAAAGATCTTTTATTAGTGAACATAATAATTTTAACTATTCTTTAAAAGGAAAAGAATGCTTTGTTTTCTAAAAATATGTATACTCTTAAATAAATGGGATGAATTACGATGGTAAGATTTTACAAAAAATAAGAAAAATGATATTATTAATTAAACTAATGACTATTATTGGAAAGACATATATATGCATAAGCAAAGTGCCATTTTATGATTACAGCATCGAAATGATGTTATTAAATACATAAATTAATACTAATCAGGAAGCAGCAGGGCTGATATAAAGGCAAAAAAATCCAAAGTGATGTTGTGCTTTCAAATGAAGAACACAAAGTAGCTAAGAGTCTCTTTTCTAGAGTACTGCTTAGAGAAGTTTAATTAGGCTTGGTGTGGACCCCAGGGTTTTCTGGGTAACCAACACAAGAGGCTTGTTACATGAAAATGATCCCTGGAAGGTCAACTACCTGCAGAATAAGGCATAAAGAAAATGTTTGGATCTGATTTCATCATAACCCTCCAAGTTAAAAGCAGTTAATATTTAATAAACAAAACCTTATATCAGCAATGCAACATAAAACTGTCCTTAATGACATGAAATGAAAATAACTAGTTTAAAATACATGAACCTCACTTGAAAGTTATAATTTAGATAATTAACACTATGCTATGTAATATATATGGGAAAAATTTAATTTATACAAATAGGTTTTAAAATTTACCCCCCTTCCCTTCCTTGTTATTTAACAAACTGAAATCCCACCCTCGTGAATTTTGTAACTTGAGAATAATCAAGTCTTTGAAATATTAATAGGATAGCATTATAATACAGATAATATAAAAAATAATAAGGAAAAAATCACCTTTTCAGAATTGAATGTGTGACATACAAAAAAAGATTTGATAGTGTTAATTTTTAAAGAATAATAAAATTATCCATAAAGAATATATATACTTTTTTAAAGACATTTTAAGAAAATCATGTAATTGGATTAACCTGAGAAACAATCTGGTGAGCGTATTAACTAAGAAACTATGTAAATCTAATTCAAAAAGGGAGAGGTTTTATTAACCTCAACTCAGGAAGGTTTAAGTAGATAAGGAAAAATAACTTTATATATTAAGCTCACAAGATTGTTTAGATTGGCAACTTAACAATAATAAAATACAACAGTTTAAAATTAAAAAAGGAACTGCACCAAGATTAAAGAAATAAGAGCAGAATTTACGTATAAAAGAAAAATTAGTAGTACGAGAGCAAATACAGTTAATAATTAATAAAAAACATTTAATTAATAATTTAAAATGAAATCCAGAGGGCTGAGATTGAGATTAATTTAGAAGAAATAAGATGTAAAGTTCATAGGTGGTTCTTACAGTTAATTACCTTGCTATATTACAGAGTCCATTTTAATCGTTTGACTCCAGCATGGCAAAATTAATAGGATTGAAATCATTTTAATAGCAAGTTTTTGTTAGGCATTCCTCCATTCTTAGATCATATTCTGGGGCATCAGTGAGATGATTATTCAAGGTGAGATTGACCAGCAAAGGCAAGGAAGGTGGTTAATTTTCTACTCGTCCAACATTTTAAAAAAAAGTAGCATGGAGGCCTTTGGCAACAGCTTTTCTACCAACTAGTTTTCTCTTTGGTAGTCAAAAATCTGTCCATTATATACAGCCCTCAGGTATGTGAGGAATGCTTTTAGTATTCTTTTTTTTAAAATTTCATTTCTTTCACCTATTGTTTTGGCAATGCAACTGTTAGATAATTTGTCCAAAAATATATTCAAAGCCATTTCCAGATTAGAAATAGATTTGATAAAATGTTAATGGCAAAAGTATAAATTCTTAATTGGATTTCCCTTTTTACTTTTAGTCCATTTTAATTAAACATCCTTTCCCAAAATTAGATGATATAAAATTTCCACCCTTAGAGTTGTTTTTGGACAATTAACAGTCGCATACTCCATCTTGGATTTTTTTTTTAAAAATATAGTTTTTAACAAATTTAAACAAAAAGTTATTTTTTTACAGATTTAAAAACAATATTGGTAAAATTAATATAGTGTTAGTAATTTCTCCCATTATATATACATATTTGAGCTGTACCTAATATATTTTAATTTTAATAAAAAAATTAATAATAAATAGTAACAAATATTAATAGCTAAATTTTATAATATTTTAGGTGCACATCTCAAACATATATATATAAACTAAATATACATTAATATAGGAGTGGGAGGGAACATAAGGTTCAAACACTGGTTAGTAATTTGGTGAATATGAAGGACCATGAAGCTCAACTGCTTCAGTATATATATTTCAAACTTCTATTACAATACAATTTTCAGAAACATATGACCAAAGATGTGAAAAAAATAAATGATTCCTAAGATATATATTTCATGCTGAACCAGCAAAAAATTCATTTAGATTTATAAAATTAGTAACAACTTGCAGCTAAGATAAAGGAATAACAATAGTTATTATTACTATTGCTTTTCTTATTTATTTTTTTTGTTGATGTGGTTGTTGTTAAAAAAATTTAAATATATTAAACAGAAATTTTGCTTTAGGATATATTTTTAATCAGTTCATGATATAATTTTACATTGAATTATTATTTAAAAATATATAAATTGTATTAAATAAATTAATAACCACATACTTATATATATATATATATACATATATATTGTACCGAGATACATCAGGAAGGAGTGTGTTTTCTTCAGAGTTACACATAATTTTGGAGAAATATAAATTGATAAAAGATTTGTTTAAATATTTAATAAAAATAAAAGGTCTTGTAGAGTAAAATAAAAAAAAAAAATTTTATCATACAAAGGTTTATTGTTAAAAGCATAAATTAGACAGTTTTATAAGATATAATTTTAGAATCACATTTAAATAAAACTTAAAGAATTAAAAACTTGATTTAATTAAAACTTGATCTAATTGAAATTTGATTTAAGATTGCTTTTAGAAAAAAAAAAAAGCAAGGTGGAGTTCGTTTTGTCTTATAATAATAATAAAAAAAAAGGAATATAATCAAAGGAATGTAATAAACAATGAGAGCTAATGACAAACATAAGAAATTTCCATTAAATGGCTAATTAGTGAAATAACTCTAACAAAGAAATTTAAATTTGCAATCATCTAAAGAATGACCAATGAAACTGTGTAGAGAGTCGAAAGAAAAGAAATAATTGTCCAATAGCAGAAATTCAGAATGTAGATTGAATCCGCAAGATAAGGACCGTAAAATATAAAAGGGGCGAACTTTCTATTGTTATAGTTATTAGATTGAGTTTGATATTATGATTAAAATTTGATTTTGATTCGGTTCGGTTGATTATTCTTAAATTCATATTTATATTATTAATATACGTCCAAAGTTAAATAAAACATAATGCTGCATTGTTAAACCCATCGTGTGGACAGACGGCCGAATCCTTCCATGCAATACCAACAGCAGACAGTTCGAAGGTCGATCATGTTCGCATAAAACAAGAAGGAAGCGGAGTGTCCATGGTGAAGCCCACGGATCCCAATGACATCGGGAAAAGGATTGCAAAGAGTTAGCGCTAACTGACCAAAGGAAATACTATCAGAAGCTACGCTTGGAACTAGGCATAAAAGAGAATGCTAGGTAATATTTATTTTATTCTTAATTCACTAATTAAAAGCCGTAGTAATGTATGGAATAATAAACTTTGAACTTTATGTTACGAACAATAATTACTAATTGTCTTTAGCTCCATTATCCAGGGATTTTTATTATGATTTCAAATATATTTGTGTGCGTATAATTATTTTCTAAATGTATGTATAATATGATATTTTAAATTTGAGCAAAAGTGTAATTAATTATATTATAAGACCAAACGAAGTGAAACAGCGTAAACGGAGATTTAATGGGTTAGTGATTACTTATAAAATAAAAAAAGGGAAATAAATATTGTAGATCAAATAAATAATAAATGTTATAATAATGAATTATAGTTTAGAAATGGGATATGAGTATCCTCTGAGAGTATGAGAGCGAAATAAAATTTTAAATTAGAATTTGGGAAAAGAAGCGAGAAAACTAGCGCAGAGAAAGATTCGTAAAT
Source organism: Epiperipatus broadwayi (assembly GCA_028023455.1). Lineage (NCBI taxonomy): Eukaryota > Metazoa > Onychophora > Udeonychophora > Euonychophora > Peripatidae > Epiperipatus > Epiperipatus broadwayi. Next base: position 5,318 of record JAQFVV010000600.1, read on the forward strand.
TGATTTTTAAGTAGGCGGATTTTGTATTTTATCGATTGTTTTAGCTGAGCTAGCGGGAGCAGGTACTAGATCGTATTGGTCAGACAGACTTGTCGACAAAGGTCGGCTGGTGCCCATTGGATTTTTTCCTTTAAATAAATAAAGAGTTTGGTTGGCTAATGTGTAATCTAGTAAACGAGATTATTAATATTATTGGCGAATGATTGCCAATGATATTGACCACTCTACCCGAGGTACCGCCAGCCCCCCTATGATAGGATTTTGTGTAAGAGGGAGGTACAAAGTTCTGTATCGAGTTGTTATTATAAATATCGAATATTTTATTGATGTTATATAAGTGATACTTATAAAAGTTATAAGACGACGTTAAAGGGGGGTAGGTATAATATATATATATATAAAGAGCCTACTACTAGCTCTAAACAAGCTTATTTTTTTATTTTTATGATAAATTCTACAAGAGAAAATACATGAAGCTTTTATCTATGATAGTCCCCATCCCCACACCGGTTTCGAGCTATGGCTCTCATCAGTGAGGAGCTAGGACATAAGATTCAAAATATTAACTCAAGCCAAGCATTTATCTAATTCTTAAATATTAAGAAAAAGATCCAAATTTTCAGACACCTACATGTCTTCAAACTCAGCTCTTTAACCAAAGAAACTATATGAGCCTGAACTAAATTCAGAGATTCCATATATTAGTAGGCTTAGCAATTTAATATAGCCAAAGCCCTAATAGCAAAATTATAATAGTAAAAATCAGTCATATATCACATGACCTATATAGCTTGCATTACCAATATGTAATATCTAAAGAGCCTGCTACTAGCTCTAAACAAGCTTATTTTTTTTATTTTTATGATAAATGCTACAAGAGAAAATACACGAAGCTTTTATCTATGATGGTCCCCATCATATATATATATATATATTACCATATTTATATATAAAAATATTGTTATCACTGATTTTTGACCAGCTAATATTTTATGAAGTTTATTTCTCATTATAACACAATCGTTTTTGTTTCATTCTTTCTATGCCCACAGTGCCATGATCATTTAGAAGATTTTTTTCTAAACTTAATGTTATAGAATCGGGAACATTTTTAATATTTATCATTTCAATTTTTATACATAAAATAAAGATAAGTCATGGATTCACTGATCGTAGGTGCATGACATTACAATGATAAAAGATATTTGCCTTAAAATTGTATATTTTTAAGATTACATTTTTGTTTACTTAGTCTAAAATAAACTGAGACCTTTAACTTCCAGCTAAGAAATCAAGTCACATATTTATCAAACAGGATTAATAAATCAACATTTAATTTTTGATTACAAACTTTTATATTATTAAATTCTTTTCATCAATATTTTATAATTTTCAATGTAAGTTTTTTACTAACCAACAATTATTCATAAAAACCCAAAAGCAAATGATGTATATTTTTTCTCCCTTTATTTAAAATTTGATTGACAGTAGTTATTACTTTACACTACTACCAGGTATGAAAGCACAAACAATAATTATATATCACCAAGATTATCAAACACTCTACTTTAGGGTTGGGGTGTTTCTACAATTCGATTTTCAGCCCTTTAATGTCCATTTTTGAATAAAAATAATAAATATTCTACATTCACAGTTTTGAATTTTAACATTCAGACTCATATTAAGAAGAAGAAAGTATCATTCAGTGAAATGCCAACAGTTAAATGGCTCAAAAGACAATAATGCGTGAGTGCTCTTTAAATGAAGTGTTTGTATATTACTTTATAACAATATATAAGTTGCATTTTAAAAAATAAAGCAATTTTGTTTTTTTAATGTAAAGTTAGGATAAGAGTAAATTAAATAAGAATAGCTTTAATATATTTATATGTTAAGTAATAACTATGCTATATATTATATTAAGCAATAAGAAATGCCAATATTGGTTTCTGATATCGTAAATTCACATTTCCTTAAGAGTATGTACAAATCAATATTTCTGTTAGTTACAATATATATATATATAATTAAAAAAAAGTTTATTAATATATTGTAATAAATTAATTTATAAGATTTAAATTTATTTATTTATTTTAATTATGGTCTTTTTTGTTCTTTCATGATTCAGATATTTGATAAATCCTAAGTGTCACATGATAGTGATATTCCTTGTTATTTATTGATTTCTCATGCTTACATAGTTTACGATGATGGAAATTAGATAACTGCTGTAACTGCAGATTATTTAAATAAACATTTATTTTAATATTTTTACATTTAACTTTAAATAAATATATAAGTATTCAAGATTGTAATCTCATTCTATGTTTAATAAGTATTTCAAAAAATTACCACTTAATAACTTTCTAACAAATGTATTAAACAAAAAAATGGCCACTTGTAAAGCCTTTGATGAAAAAGTAATTTTTAAAAAAAAACAGATAAATTTTAAAAATAATGGAATAAATTTCAGTTGCTTGAAACATAGCTTATAATTTGACTATAAATGTACAAAAAATATGATAATGTTAATAAATGGAAAATTTAACAAACCAAGAAACATTATCTAAAATAAATGATAATAACTTTAAAAGAATGTTTAGATCTGTGGTTTATAAAAATATAATGTAGGATATAATGAAATCAACATGTGGTATACTATTCCTATACTATGTTTGAAATTATTACAAATTTAAGTAAGTGATTTATAAACAATCAAATAAATATTTTCTTTTTAAAAATGTCATGATAAACTCATTAAACTTTTTAGTTTACTTTGATGGCAATCAAAGATGTGATGTAAACATTCAAATAAATTAAAAATAATAAATTAATGCAAATATTTAGTGTTTTACTATTAAAATATTGCATTACTATTGGAACATTGATACTAATTAATATTGAATATATTTTATGAGTAATTTATTAAATGTACCAAAAATATTCCAATTTATTTATCTCTCACAACAAAAATGTAATGAATAGTATTAGAACATTTTAGAAATTATCTGAAGCTACCCTAGCACCTCTCTGAAGAGTGTCAAAGCCTGAAACCATAGTCAGAGATTAGGCGTGGGGGATTCCTGACAGAGATATTTTTAATGATTTCTCTGGCTAAGCATTTATCACAAAGCTTGTTGAGCAATTGGCAATGCTCATTGTTTATATCTTACAAGCTTAAGAGAATTGGATCATGTGATCTATGCCTCTTAATTTGACTATTAAAAGATTTTCTTGACTGCTGAAAATCTAAAATATACTAGTTGCAACTATAGAATATAATTTTTTTTAAAAAAACAATCACTTTGCTTTTGCTTTTAAAAGAAACACTTTGCAACATCTTTTGAAGAAGGAAAATATTATTACCATCAGTAACTTTGCACTTTAAGGACATTGTACATAAACTTACATTTTAAATCCTAGCAGAGAAAGGTAATATAAGCAAAGATTGCACAAAACATAACCTAATGGCTATATGAGACTAAATGGAAGATTTAGAGAGGGTAATGGAAGCCAAATAGTTTTTACTGTATGGAAAGAAAATATATATATGTTTGTATTTTATAATATGTAATTAATTAAGTTACTTAATATTCTTTTAATTAAATGAGGGTGGGGAGACAAATACTTATTGTGAGATTTTTACCAATAAACTATTCAGCAAAAAAATTAAAACTCTAATTAAATTTTTAAATAATTATTTTTATTATAAAAGAAATGTTTTATATGTGTAGAAATATCATATACATTAATGTCTACAGAATATATATATATATATATATATATATTGTAACGGGAGAAAGATCTTTGAGATTCACATACACTGACCATGAGGGCGCCACTAATCCGAAAATAGGAACTAGACATTTATTTTAAGGGTGGACAGGATATGCGAATCAAAAGGCACTGAACTAAACTCAGGGAGGGACAAGATATCTTAAATATTGTTTAGACAGTTGAGAAATCAAAGCACAAAGACAAACGTCAGCCAAATTAAGTTTAAACAATTTATTAATTTTATTAAAAGTTGTGCAATAGAGTGAAGACATCTAGCCATGAATACAAAAGTGGCTTATAGTAACATATGTGTATTTACCAAGGAGTGCACAAGAGTACGACAAACATGAAGGCATTAAACATTTTGGCAGCAAAATTCTCTCACTTAAAATATATGAAATGGTTAGGATAATATCTTCTTGCTGGCCAGTTGTAAAATTACAAAAACAAACAACTCTAGCTTCCTGAATCAGAGATAATAAAACAGTTACTGTTCCTACAGAAATCAATGAAACCAGCGCGGATGTCCGAGCAGTAATATTCTAATTACTGTCGTTAAAATGCCGCAGGACTGCTGCGCGTAATACTACATTCAAAGTAAACATGGTTGATCTCACTTACAAGACAGCAAAAGATATTTGATTATGATCTTACATAATCCAGAAAGAAATGACTACTTTCAGACAACCCGAAGAAATAACTTAACAAATAGCCAGCAAAAAGATTTTGTTGTTTGCACAAAAAGGCAAATGAAACATGCTTAAAGATTCTTTATTTTACAACTAAGGGCAGGTGAATAAATAAAGACTACGAAAACTGCCAATGCGTTTTGTAATAGTTAATGAATTAATCAGGTATATATTAAACATATAAAATACAATCTCCTAATGTACCCTCTGATAAATGAAAATTGCAAACAAACTTGGAATTTTAAAACTAAGATTCCAAGACACACTTTAAATACTAGAAAAAGTACATACAGATAAGAAATAATTAAAAACAATTAATACCATTTTAAAACATATTTATCATTAAATTGAGTTGCGATTTAATTAAATGCAATTTATTTACCCTGGCTAGAATAGGAAAAAGTTTAGCTTACGGTAAGCCAGAGTTTTAGTGATTTAGTGACGAGTGTGCACTTTTGATAATAGTTCATCTTTCAGGTCCTTTGACAGTGGCAATGTAGAGGCAGTGTTTATTTTAGAGGCTCATGGCATGACTGAAGGAGTGCTGGTAGGCATGATCTATCCTTTGTTTAAATTAGCAAGACATTCTAACGATGGCAAAACTCATAGCGGTAGATTTTGACATCTTGCACAGCAATGAAGTTTGTCAATAATTATTTAAGTTTTTAGCAGGAATTAAACATCTGAACAGCTACTCAAAATGGTGTGACTCTTAGTAGGCAATAATCCAAGTGTCTATTTCTATACTGAATCTCCTCTCTCTCTTAAATTGGTGGGCTATCTTTTCCTCGCTACATTTCCCGTGAAAAACTTTCATTAGTGTCCATTCTATATTTCAGGCAGAGCAAATATTAATTTCCCACTCAATCTAATTTAAGACTTCCAACCAGGGATTATTGTAACCAAAATAACAAAGAAAACTAAATCTCCGCTTTTTAGAATTAACTTTAAAAATAATTACAATAAAAGCAACAGGAATATATAATTAGCAAGCTTGTCTGTTTTTAATCAAATTGATTAAAACAGGCGGTGAAAGTAAACTATTTTAAAATCAATTTTATAAACAAAGTAGTGAAAGTAAACTATTTTAAAATCAATTTTATAAACATTAAATGATCTACTTTAAATATAAATGTGTATGTGTTTTAAATAATAATAAAAATTTTAGCATTAGACATTTAATGAAAATGAAGTTGTTTTTCCTTTATTAATTTTAGTAATAAAACCATTGAATTGGAAATCAATCCGGCTCAATATATATATATATATGTAAAATAAATAAAATGTCTGTTAATTAAAAACAAAATTGTAATTATAAATGAAATAATAATTTTAACAGTTTACAAACTATCACAAACAATCCTTAAAATCCGCAGAAGTACTTTCGGTGAATTTCTTCAACCTGTTTCAACTGCCATTTTGAATTTAATGGCAGTTGAGGGAGGTTGAAGAAATTCACTGAAAGTACTTTTGCGGATTTTAAGGATTGTTTGTAATAATTTGTAAACCGTTAAATTTATTATTTCATTTATAATATATATATATATTGTTATATATGGCTACATTATAAAATTTTAAATATACATATCAGTAGTAGTAGTAGTAGCAGTAGTAGTAGTAGTAGTAGTAGTAGTAGTAGTAGTAGTAGTAGTAGTAGTAGTAGTAGTAGTAGTAGTAGTAGTAGTAGTAGTAGTAGTAGTAGTAATAATAATAATAATAATAATAATAATAATAATAATAATAATAATAATAATAATAATAATAATAATAATAATAATAATAATAATAATAATAATAATAATAATAATAATAATAATAATAATAATAATAATAATAATAATAATAATAATAATAATAATAATAATAATAATAATAATAATAATAATAATAATAATAATAATAATAATAATAATAATAATAATAATAATATAAACAAACATTTAGTATTAAAAATAAAATAAAAATCAATACCCTGTTAAAAAATTATTTAAAACATGAAGATAAAAATTGGATCTCTCAACATTAGAGGCTTAAATGCCACCAAAAAACTTTTTGATCTCAAAAAATGGTTACATACAACACAACCACACATACTGGGGCTTTTGGAAACAAAAATATACAGCAGCTCTCAAATTGATCCATCAAAATATTTAGTCAGCCAAGGTTTTTGTGCCTGCTCAAGGCAATCATCATCACCATCAGGTGGCACAGGCATAATTATTTCCCACAACTGCCCTTTCGATTCTTTTAAAATTATATATATTGACTCTAATCTTATCATATTAACACTCCATCATAAAAATATCACACTTAACCTAGTATTTGTATATATACCACCAGGCCCTGTCATCATCTCCAGAATAATAGCAACAATAAATTCAATGCTTACAGCAACACCAAATCCCATAATACTCCTGGGAGATTTCAACATGACCTACCAAACTTTTGTCACCAAATGGATCCATCAAATAACAATCCCACTTATGAGTGCTGAGGATTTTCTCCCATCAAACTCAATATCTCTTAATAACAATAGATATAAGTCACTTATTGATTTGTGTTTCTACTCACCAATGTTACATCATTATTTTAATCTTGAACTCTGTCCATCTATAATCTCAGATCATGCTGCTCAGTTCATCACCCTCGACCTAACAAAAATACAAAATACAACAATAGCCCTCCAAAAGACTATGCGAATACTTCTTCCAGCACAAACAACTGAATTCTTATATTCAGAAACATATATAATGCTCCAAAAACTTCAAAACATGTCACTCGATCCAGTACAAAAGTATATAGCATTCACCAATATACTTTCTTTCAACATCAATCATATTACCTGCAACTCAACACCCCCCACCAGATTATTAGCATTGGCAGATGAACTACATAAAAGAATAACCATTTCCAGACCAACTACAGATAATCAAACACAAATTAAAAAACTTACAGAAATGTACAACAATACATGCAATACACTAAAGCAATATGTAGCAATAAAAAAGAAAAAAATATGCCTTACACAACAACATACTTGGACCAGAGCATACATACGGTGGGCATTGGGATACCCATCCACAGTCAGAGTGCCTATGGCACTTGAAATAGATGGCTCTATAACAGCTGGACATAACATGATAAACCCAATATATCAACACTTTAAAAAAAAACTGCAAAAACAGAGAGTGTACATACCAAATGAAGACATATTTGGAGACCCTGAAACAGACACACCAATAACAACAACTGACATTGCATTTCAACTTGCAACAATAACAAACACATGTCACCCAGGACCACAAGGAATCCCCAAATTTGTGTTCAAACATCTTAGTCACTTCACATCAAAATATCTGTGCGATCTAGCCAATTACATATCCCAAAAAATTTACAACATACAAAGTCTATACCCAATTGCAATGGTTCCATTTAACAAAAAACCAACAGCAATATCATCTTTATCTAATCTACGACCAATTTCAATGGGACCTTTAGGAATAAAAATTCTTGAAAGAGTGATAAAGGAAAAAATAGAACAACACATACTCCCTGTGTTATCATCAGCACAATATGCCAAAAAAGGATCATCCATTGGCCAGGGTGCCTTAATGTACAAAACAATTATCGAAGTAGTAAAAAAAAGAAAGAAATATGCACCAATTATAGTTCAACTAGACATTGAGGCAGCTTTTGACTCAGTGCCTATAGCCAAATTATTAGACGTGCTGAAAAAAACAACAACACCTCCATCCCTACTATATATAATAGCCAATCTGCTACTCAGCCGTGAAATTCACATCACATTGAATGGAAAAAAATCACCAGCCTTCAGACCGAGTCAATCCATCCCACAAGGATCCCCCCTAAGTGCCTTGCTCTTTACAATATATATAAATCCTCTATTAATAGAGATACAGAAAAAAATAAAAGGCATTCAAATTCCAAACACTGCTTTAAATATATCATGCATAGCCTATATGGACGATGTAACTGTTTTCCTCCCCTCTAAAAAGAACCTCCCTATATTACAAGAGATAATCAAGAATTATACCTCAAATTTTAATTTAAAAATTAACACAAATAAAACTGCTGCATGGTCAATATACACAGGCAAGCACTGTACAGAGATGTTTAATGGTAAACCATCTGCTTTCCTTGGTTTCCCATTCTACCTTGGAACCAATGGAATGAGGCAAAAAATTCAAAATAAATTAAAAAAAGATGCTGAAAAAATCACAGCCTCACTTGAAAAGTCATACCTGTCAATATATGCAAAGGTAGCACTATTTAATCAACTTATAATTACAAAAATTACATACTATACACCTATAATCAAATTTGCAAAAACATTCATATCTAAAATCTCATCAATCTGTAACAAACTAATATGGAAGAGAAAGACAGTGGCAATATCTTTAAAAAATCTGAGCAGACCACCACATAGCAATGGACTTGGGCTCCATACAATCAATGTTTTTTACACACAGAAATCAGTAAATCTAATAACAGCAACCATAAAAAGATTTCCAGACCTGGAGTGTGTAATCAGTATAATACCCACAGACAGACCACCCCCTTCATATGGATATCTATCCACACTGATTGAAGAACTCAAGCCAATATACAACAAAATATCACTCAATAATGACAACAAGTATACATACTGGGACATTTACAATATACTACATCCAAACCAGACACCCAATCTACATCCATCAGTTCTTGGAATAGACAACAGGCAACTACTGCAACAATTCAGAAAATGGTCGTTAGAACCAAAATTATTCGATTTTCTACTTAAGCTTAATCTCAATGCTCTACCCACAACCCATTTCCTTAGATTTCGTAGATTTTATACAAATATAGACCCCATGTGCGGGCTATGTCATAGAGAAGAAGAGACACAAGATCATTTTCTTCATTCCTGCAGTGCCCTAGAAACAATACGTCGCACAATGTTTACCACATACAGAAAGGCTATCATTTCAATTGATGAAATAATAAATATGTTTAAAAAAGGCAACAACCCTGCTATTCGTGCAGCAACATACAGCCTTTATGCCTACTGGTGCACCAGATGCACTTTTGCACTTGCCAATAACCCTCGACGCCACCCAGCAACATATTCAATAAAACTAGAACTGTTAAGAAAAAGAGACAGCATCCTAGCTCAACCAGATATATTTGCAGCCACATGGTCACACTTAAAACAAAGATCCAGTCTATGAAATGTAAAGACCAATAAGATAGATGATGACATTTTCAACATCAGCATTTTTTTCCAACTTTAAAAAAAATGCAAACATAAACTGAACTAAATAGAAGACCAAATTTAAAAACAAGAAGAAAATAAAAGTATGCAGAAAAGATAAAGACTTATATACTGAAAGTTGTAATTTTGTTTTTCATTTGTAAAAATCAATATATGACTCTGTAACTTTTTAGACTCAATAAAGTTTTGCTTTGAAACATAATAATAATAATAATAATAATAATAATAATAATAATAATAATAATAATAATAATAATAATAATAATAATAATAATAATAATAATAATAATAATAATAATAATAATAATAATAATAATAATAATAATAATAATAATAATAATAATAATAATAATAATAATAATAATAATAATAATAATAATAATAATAATAATAATAATAATAATAATAATAATAATAATAATAATAATAATAATAATAATAATAATAATAATAATAATAATAATAATAATAATAATAATAATAATAATAATAATAATAATAATAATAATAATAATAATAATAATAATAATAATAATAATAATAATAATAATAATAATAATAATAATAATAATAATAATAATAATAATAATAATAATAATAATAATAATAATAATAATAATAATAATAATAATAATAATAATAATAATAATAATAATAATAATAATAATAATAATAATAATAATAATAATAATAATAATAATAATAATAATAATAATAATAATAATAATAATAATAATAATAATAATAATAATAATGTTTAAATATTACTGAATAAATTTTCAATATAAATATCCTGTAAAAAAGATAAAAAGTTAGGAAACTTTAAATATATAAGTTCATTTATAAAGACTATTAATATTATTTTATTTTATATGCATTAAGTATATGGATTCAAATCAAGATGGTACTTAGAATTTTTAAGGTTATTTTAATAGCTGGTCATGAACAATACATTGAGAATTCACTCATCTTATTACAATAATGCCAAAGATATTGATTGCAATTAGAATTAGTAATTTAGTGTCATTTGACATGATAATAAGTACTTCAGCTTGTAACTTCCAAGTCAATTAATTGCAAATATAGACATATTACAAAAAATGGTGGTATCTCTGAAATTGGTAGTAGATATTAAACATTATAAAGTTATTGCATAAAATTTTTAAAAGGTCTATATATTTAAAGGTTTTATGTAACATAATATATTACTTCTGATTCTCTTGTGCATAAATGTTGATATTTTCTGAAATATATCATGTTATGCAGAGTATCAATCTCAGAACACTCTTGTTCAAATACATTACCCAGAATTATTTGTAAGTAGAATGAATGAATGGCATTGATAAATGAAAAGAAAAATTGTTATTGTATGTTTGTTAAAAATGGTTCATTATAAGTCTGCTTACAAATAATTCTGGGTAATGTATTTGAATGAGAATCTTATGAGATTGATTATATTCTTATATGTTAGAGGTTTAAGTAGTGGTAAAAAGTTATTTACATGCTGTTGAAATTAGTAATATTCGATTAGAATAAATGGTTATTAATTTATAAAAATAAAAACTTTTATTTATTTAGCAACTATCATTTACACTTACTAAAATTTTAAAAATATTTAAAAGAATATTGCAAACATTCTAAGAAAACTTTTACACTAGAGACATCTATGACCTTAATTTTTCTATTATTTTATCATTAAAGAAATTAATTCCTGTCCATTTCTTCTTTCTCCCTCTATATTTTGCTTCTTTTTATATTTCACTATAAATTCATCAATACTCCTTCAACACTTTAAGCTTAAAGTGTTGAAGGAGTATTGATGAATTTATAGTGAAATAAAGAAATTAAATTGAAAAGTTTAACTTAATTCTTTATAATTTATGATGACTATCATTGAAATAAGTGTTCTTTTACTTGAAAAAAAAAGAAAGAAAGTTTTATTTTAAGGAGCATTTTTACTGTATACGTTTTTGGAACGAAACATGAAATTATCAGATTATTTAATAATAGAATTTACATAGGTAATTTTCAAAATCTAATCAAGTTATTTTTTTAAAAAATGTAATCTATTTATACTTGTATTAAGTATCACTATTGGTTTTGAAAGCCACAAAGAATATTAAGAAATATTATTCCATGATTTTTTTGTCTTTTTTTTAAAAATGAATTAAGTTTTTTTACCATATTGTATTATCATATATAATCAGATATTTAGATGTCTATCATTATGATGCTTAGCAGTAAAATTGCACTCAGCCAAATAATTAAAGCTAGATAATAAACCAGAAAAAATGGGGAAATATGTCTCTCTTCATCAAACATGCACACATACGTATGCAAAAGTATTATATTTTCAGAAATATACTTTTGTTCTAGCACAGAGATTTATGTAATTCAAACACAAGAGATTTACATCCTAGACACATGCACTATAATGTTGTTATAATAGTTCAATGATGTCTAAATTACTGAGGATACTCTCAAATCAAATCACAAAATAGAGATTTTTGAACAAGTAAGAATGGACATATTATCTTTTGTACAGGGTGTAAATCTTTTCTATTTAAAATATATTTTTCATAAAACAAATAGTTGCTTATTATTCTAAATAAATTACCATTACTGTAAATAATTCAAAAACTTCTATTATATGGACAAAATTACAGAGCATTGTCGTGCTTTAGTTTTTAATTTTATATAAAAATTTGGGGCTGATATAAATATAAACATAATCTATATTTTAAAGCACTATGTTGTTATCAATAAAATAAAATTATAAAGTTTATAAAAATATTTTAATATATGCAAATTATGTATAGTAAAGTTAATATTTGCTTAAATTTTCAGCCAAGTTAGGTTTACACTGAGAAAGAAAAAAGTTTTTTCTTGAAATCCAGTAAATTAAAAAAAAGTCCTGAATTTAGGGATTTTGAATTAATGGTAAGCCTACATGTGATCAAAAAACAAAGAATCCTGCATGGTTTAGCACAATGGTAAAGTGCCAGATTTATGAGATTAAGAGACTTGTATCCTGGTCCAGTTTGTCTCTTTCAGCCTTCAAATTAAGAACTCCTGAGAAATAAAGTCTTTGGATTTTTAGTTATTTTAAGAGCAATTTTTTTTAAATTTTTTTTACCAAAGTCAACCAAAAGACACCTTACTCTTAAGTGATAATAGAATATGTAATTACTATTGTAGTTACCTTTAGCAAAAAAAAATTAAATTAACAGTACATTTATATTTTTAATATATAAGCAGTTATTTTTTACTATTCATTTAGAAATAGTCATCGGAAATGAAGATAAGTGATGCTCTATATGTATGTGTGTCTGTGTAATTTTAACAATTACTATAAGTATATTTAACAGATATGTAATTGTTATTTTTTACACATATTCTCATTAAGACGTGTATCTTTTCTAGCATTATATATATATAAATAATTTCAGTGCACCATGCTATACTGAAATAAATATCCAAATATCGAATCACTTCTGCCCTCTGTGAGTCCATATTTCAAAATGGCTGAATTTCTTAATGTTGAGGGTGATTTGATATTTGAATTTTTATTTCAGTATAGCATTATGCAGTAGAATTCTTTTTGTATATATCTATGTTAGATATGTTTTAAAAAATAAAATGACTACTGTTTAGTATGTCTTCCTATAAGAATAGTAAGCATGTTTGTTTAAAAGCAATATAAGATTATTGCTTATTTAAAGTTCACTCTCTTTGTTTGAATTACTTCATTTTTCAATATTTAATATCTAATAGTGTACAGTTTCAAGGAGATACTTTTTTGGACTGACTATTTTGAAATATTGACTCTTATATGTTGGAGATGATTTGATATTATGATATAATATGGATTTGCATGTAACATATTAGCAGATCTATAAATATGTTAATCATTGGCTTTTAAATAAGAAAGTCAAGTTTCCCTTTAACTTATGATCTGTTAATTTTACTAAACTATTACACAATAAAATAAATGACTGTGTAGTTCTATTTTTATTATAATGCAAAAAGTCTTTCATTAGAAAAAAAATACCCTACAACAAAATAAACCATTTATAACTTGTTTAGTTTGCCTACTTTTAGAATTTTTGAAAATATTACTTCTCATATTATATTATAAAGAAAATGGTGGACTATGAGTTAAGTACCTATAAATATGTGATTCCATCTTGGCAACTATTGAATATCAGTGTATCAGATTACATACGTTCTTTGATTATAAGCATATAACTGGATTTGGTTGCCCAAGATTTTTGTTATCCATTTATCAAAGAAAATTCATGAATAGCTAGTTGAATCAATAGTTATCAAACTGAACTAATTTAGGAAAATCTTATTTACCTAAAATACTTATTAGTTTCCTTTATATTTAAACATCACTTTTTGAACATGGCAGGCAAATTAACTAATATTTCAAGATGAAGATTTCTCACATTAAAAATCAATGTCATGCAATTTTTATAGTGTGACTATATATGTCCTATCACACTGTAACAAATTTGCTGATTTAATTTTGCAAATCAATAATAAAAAGATGATCATGACTCAAAACTCAAATATGGATTAGATAAAAAAATTTTTTTTTTCATATTCAAGATAACTGATCCATTTCAGACAGCCATTTAATAACAGTCTGTAAATGGGTTTATAATTATTACTAATTAGAAATTTGATTGAAAACAAGTATAATTTATATAGTTGAAGTTTTAGATGTAAATAATAAGGGGCTTGAATACAGACTTTCAAGCCCCCCTCAGCCAGCCATCGGCTCTTATTCTTTGTTGGTCGCCTATAGGATCTATTGAAAATATTTTGGCTCTGCAGTTAGTTGCCTATAAAAGACTGTTTTACCTACCTACAGCATACGTAAGTATAGCATCCCCCCCCCATACGTTATAACAGTCTTCTTAATTTGTTTTCATATCACTTTTTTTATACAAGATTAAAATTGATCTGTTTAATGAAATCGTAGCAAATATATACATATTTATCAAACTTTGTATTAACAAAATTGTTTACAAGAGATAATAATATGTACCTGTGTTTAAAATTGTGAGGCTATTTTTCTTGGATTTTTTTTCATTCTAAAAATCTTCCCTCAGCCTTACAAATAAATTATCTCTAAAAGAATCTTTGCCATCAAAGATTAATTTAAAAGATTTTAAATGGAATATATTCAGTCAACCATAAAGTTCATTATAGAATTACATAGCAGAGTCTAATGCTTTTGTGAATGTTTACTGAAAATAGCCAAAAGCTAAGTCCAATCAGAGAATTTATTTCGTGTAATGATATCATTAAAACAACAACAAAAAGTTTATTGATTTTACATGTGTTTGTATCCGCAATTTAAAAAAGCTTTTAAATTATCAAATATTTAAAATATTAATTTTTACACTTCTTACATATACATAAAATGTTAATATAGCAAATTAATGTCATCACACTAGTCAATTTAGCGCTGTGGTAAATTGATGAATAAAACTCGACCTATCACTTCTGGTACTTGAATATCACGTGACCTCTTTTTTTTTTTTTTTTTAGAAAGTCATTAAGCTTCTACTTCGAAAAACTATTGAAAAAATTTAAATGAAAAATGTTCCTCAGAAGTTTTTCTTAGCAATTGCAAACGGGCCCAAACATCATTCTTCATAATCATAATTCAAATGTAAATAAATTTCTAAATATACATATTTTATAAAAAGTTATTGCTTAGTTTAAAGTGAGTAAAATTTTTAAATATAATTTTCTTTTAGACATTCTTTAGTACAGATGTTTAGTCTATAGCTTGTTTTGATCAGATAAGAATCTGTTTTGCGTTTTAACACAATAGTTATATAACTGTCAACATTATATAAGTACTCAGATTATAACCAAGATAATTTATTTAAAGTAAAAAATGGGGAAAAAAATATTTCAGAAAAGAACTGAAATGATTAAACACAAAAACTTGGATTTCTAAATGCACATGATCTAAATATATTTTTCTTTTCAATTCATCAAACTATAAGATATACAAATAAAAATGTGACATATGTAAGTATGTGTGTTGAGTAAAAAGTACCTCTGGATTTCATGATAAGTGTAAACAACAATCAACTTATATCCTGAAGTTTGAATTTGGATAAAATTGGAAAATTTTCTGGGCAAGATGAAAATTTTTTAATAAACTAAATAAGAATTTAATAAAAAAACTAATTTTTCTAATATAATATACGATTTGTTATTTATTTTTGGTGCATTATAAATTATAATAAAAAAATATCATAATGCATATAGCAAGCTGAAATATAAAAATTCAAATCATGAATCATGATGTTAAAATATACTAGCAATACTCTCTGTGAACAAATATAAATTCTGAACTTCAAACAGGGTATCTATTTGGGTTTAGCTATTTGTAGTTCAGGATGTATATTTGTTCACATAGGATGTTTCTGAAATATCTTAATATCATGTAAAAGGTCAGGAGAAATGGAAGTAAATGTAGTTTAAGAAGATAGAATAAAGTATATATTTAATGGAGTGACAAGAGATATGAATGTCAAATAAGTAATGCAATGGAGGTAGTTAGGCAAAGTATAAGTAAGATAGAAGAAGAGGTAATGAATGTAGAAGTAAAATTAAAAATAATAGAGATGAAGTGTGATCAGATCAAGGAATTAATGAAAAGATATAATAAGGAAGAATTAGATAAGGAAGTCAACAAGGTGGAAAAGAATGTTATGAATTAAGTAGGAAACATAAACTATAAGATAATCTTGATAACGGACATGCTAATTAGAGGATATGGAAATGCAGTTGCTAGATAAAATAAAGATAGGTATATAAAAGTATATTTGCCTGGAGTTAGAATTAGGATGATATAGATAAGGTAAAGAAACAGGGGAGTAGAGGTGTTTATGTTATGGTAGGGACAATAATTTGTCAGAACTATTGCAGAGAGTAATGGATGAGTACAAAAAATGGATTAGTAATTTGAATAATGTTAAAGGAAGAGTAGGAGTAGTTAGATTACTACCAAAATTTAGTAATAAGTATATATTAGATAGGGTTCATTTTATAAATGAGAGATTGAAAAAAATTATGCAAGAGAAATAAAGTTACATTTGTTGATGTGTGGGATTTTTTTATTAGTAAGAGGGAGTTATATAATAAAGATGGATTGCACTTAGCAAAACAAGGAAGTGAAGCATTAGGGGGTTTGATTTATAAAAAAATATTATAGTTCAGCAAACTTATAAATGTAGGTAGCATTTTAAATTATAGTATTATCAAAAATAAGGTTAAAAATGGATCAGATGTAAAAAGTAAACAAAGCCTAGCTGATTTAGATATAAATGTAGATGAGGAGAGTAAATGGGTCTGTCAAAATAATGATAAATAAGCTAACTACAAATGTAATAGCAAAGAAAGAGTCAAAGAATTTATAAAAGGGTAGTAAGAAAGGAAGAAATTGTTAAATTTGGATATTTGAATATGCAAGATGATAGAAAACTAAAATAATGGCTGGAATTAAAGCAGTTAAAGATGAAGGACTTGATGTGGGGGGAAACAAATCTAACAGAAAAACTATTTACACTGAAATACTTGGTATGGCAGGGTATAAATAGAAAAAAAAGAAAAAAGGAGTGGTGGAATAGGAGTTATCTGAAAAAAATATTTAAATATTGTAAAGTGTCAAGAATGTTTATGATTAGAGATAATGTTAGGAAGACAAGAATGGATTGTGGCTACAGTGTATATGTTTAATAGAGATAAACAAACTTTAATTGAGTGGTACAGTATCATATATGAATGCCTAGATAAAGATATACCTAGTTTCATAAAAAAGGGGAAGAAATAATAGTTATAGGGAATATGAATGGGCATATTGAAGCAATTGATGACATGTGTAACAGGAATGGACAGTCTTTGAACAATTTTGGCAGGGAGTGAATTTGAGCATTGGAAATTTATCAAATATTTATGAGGGACAATACACATGGTCTAGAAAAAAATATATTTCTCACAATGGATTATGTATTAGTAGAGAAAGAGGGAATTAATAAAGTATGGAAAAATAATGTGTTCAATAATGAAGAGAGAGAATATAACAGTGATCATAGTTTCTTTACAAGAGAAATTGTTAGTATTGTGATGAAAAATAGTAATACAGATAGAAAGGATAATGAAAGATGTGGATGGAGAATGAATGATAAGAATAAGTTAAAAGAATATAAAATAAATGTAAAAAAAATCATGGAAGAGATTGTTTGGGGAATATAAGGACTAGTGTGATGATATAGAAAAAGTAGCAAATAGGGTTTTAGGTGAGAATATTCAGAAGAATAAAAGTAATAGAAAGTGAGGATTAGTAAAAATGTAAAGGAGAGAAAAAATCATACAGAGGCTATAAATGTGCTGTAAAAACAAAGAAAGTGAAAAAAATGTTAATATTTAATGGGAAAACTATTCTAAAAAAGTTGGCTAAAATATATAGTTATTGAGAGAGAGAGAGAGAGAGAGAAATTAAATAGTAAATTATTGGTGCATATCAATAAAAGTGAAAGAGATGGAAGTAAAAAGTTTTGGAAATTTATTACAAGAAAGAATGTAGGGGGGAGAGAAATAGTATTACTAAATGATGAAGAAAAATAGTGTAGCTCTAAAGAAGAATTAGAGACAATCTTAAATAAATATATAATGGATATAGAAAAGATGTTAGATGTAAAAAACAAAGGCATAACAAACATAAAAGCACACTGTAATGGAAATATTAGTTTTACAGAAAATGAATTGAATGATTCAGAGAAGAAATTGAAAAGTAGAAAGGCAATAGGTTTAGATGGATGATGGTGATGTATTTGGGAAATGGGGCAAAATTAAGTCTATTATCAAGTGTTAATAAGATGGCACAGAAGAGAGAATTTCTGGAATAATACATAAGTAAGATTATGATTTAAAGGAAAGGATAATTATCATAAAAAGTTAAACAATTATCAACTGGTAAAGCTTTGCATATATGGTAGATGGAAGAAAACATTATATAATTACACAAATAATTATATAATTATATAGATACATAATTAGGAAATTTGAATTAACTATAAAAGGAGATTATAATTGTTACATTATGTCAAATACTCTAGTACAAACGTTTTGTGATATTCTATAATTTTAAATTTTAGAACAAAATTTTATGACTTTATAAGTCATTCCCATTTAAAAAATGAAATTCAGCAATAAAGATTTTGTTAATTTATTTATTTTTATCAGCTTTACTATAATTGTCCAATAAGATACAACATTTTTCTCTTACCTATTTCACTTTATATCAAATTTTTTTTTTTTATTTGGAAGGTTCAAATGTGATTTTCTACAATGTTTTTTTTATTTTGTTTGTAAAATTATGTATTGATTTTTAATATATTGAATAAGTGTTTTAATGCTAAAATACATTAACAATTAATTTAAATTGCTACTAGGGAAAGGATGGAAAAACATTGAAATGCAAATGGATTAAAAACAAAGAACTTGTAAAGTAAATTTGTGTAATGTATAATAATAAATACAAGACAGAAGTGTATTACATTTGGAGAGCAATATGTGGTTTAGCCCTGGAATCACTTTGTTGAATCAAATGCATTTTTAAGAGCAATTTGCATATTTTCCCATTGTCTACAACTTTATATGTAAAAATATATTGTTAGTTATATATGAGTGGGTGCATGCATGTAATTATATTGTAATGGTCAAATATGTACATTCGCAGAACAAAATCTAGAACATTGGTAAATCATCCCAAGGCCGACCATTTTTATGGTGGTGGAAGCCATGACTCTGGCCTAACCCTAGTTCCTCTACCATTGCTCAGAGATTTACCACCTTACAGATGACACAGTTGAGGCCACAGCAGTATTTCCCTTCTTCACATGCTGGCAGTAGCACAACAGTAGAACAAAAGACTATGGTATTTCAGCCCTTTAGCTAGTATAGCTATATAGATATCTTATGGCTAGGATATTTATGAATTAAACAATAAAATAAATCTTAATAACTAATCATAAATAATTATTAAAGCATGGAATGATTTTGAGTCGGTGAGCAAGACTAAGACATACATCCAATTTAAATTTAAAGTTAATTTAATAAAAGTTAAGTTTTGAAATAATAAATAAACAATATTACAATGGTTAAATGGTTGTTCTCACTCGCAGGTGGTTAAAGGATGTTTACATTAAATTTGGGTTCACACGCAAGTGATGGTTTTAGATATAATTTTATATGGCTGAGTTTTACATGGTGTGGTTCACATACATAGGATATAGATAAAATCACTCGCAGGTGTTATTAAGTTTTTTTAGTTACAAATATCTAGATTTCTTAATATTTATGCACTTCCAGTTTATATATAGCATTCTAATCACTACCAGGTGATTGTAATTTTTAGGTTACAAATTAGTTTATTTAATCTGTCACTCACAGGTAATGAAATTGTAATGCATTTGAATTTACATTTTCATGAGTTTTAATATTAATTTTATAACTAAATGACTTTGCTCATGATTATCTATGCCTAGTTTATGCTATAATAGAATCTAGATTTGTTTTATAGTTAGTGGAAGTGATTATAATTAATTATAAAGGATACAGTACCTAACTTAAGCATGAATAATTATTATATTCTCTATATAGATAATTTGCATATCAATTTGGATTCAAATTCAAATCAAAGCTGAAATAACATTTATAATGGTGCGATAAATTGATTATGGGCAGCCAGAATTCAGATACCAAGGCGTATATAAAACATATAACTGTGGGTCCCTGTGTCTCGTATATGAACCTTTTTCATGAGATTCATACCAAATACCAGCTCCCTTTGACTGAACTCATTGCTGTAAAATAGGAGGCCTTTAATCCTTATGATCAAGCAATTTATTTTAAGTGGGAGTCTTATGCTCTGTGGGAATCTCATGCTCCATTACTAAGGATACAGAATGGGAGGTGCCTACTAATCCCATCTGAAGAAGATAATTGCCTGAACTAAATGTTCTGGTGTAGCCTTAACACATATGCCCAGTAAAGAAATGCAGCAATAAGTGAGTTATGCCATAACGTTTCTAAAGGACATATATGCACTGCTGACAACATAATCATATAACAAAAATTAAAATGCTAAATATAGTTTCCTTCATGAAACTACTCAATATCAGTTCATACAATAGTATTTATAATTATACTATTAAGAAAAAATTATGAATCCAAGTTATAAGGCTACCTATATAGATTTTTATTTATTTAAGGAGGACTACAGCATAGTAAGGGAAATTACAATATAAAATTATAGATTTATGCTGCATTTTATCATCTCAACTAGATATTATTTAAATATATTTAAAAGCAAATCTATCTGATAAGTTTGTAATTATATCTCAATTAACAGATTTTACCCATTTCAAAACAGGGTTTTTAGTTTGTGCATCAATCTATGTGAAATTATATATATATGTGTGTGTGTGTGAATCTAGGTTTACTTCTCACTAATGATATAATTATGAATAAGACCTGGTTTTGAATACATATAGCATAAACAATAAAATAAGTAAAACTAATAAGATTAGGTATAGTTTTAGGAAATGCAATATATAAATAATATAAGATTTCACACAAGTGAAATCTGAAATTTAGCTTTAGCATATTTTAAAAGAAGTTTCTGTAACGTTATTTAGTATTTGATTGATTTAGTTTAAAAGTTAGAAGTTGTTTATAATTAATGAAAGCAATTATTATCGTTAACTTAAAATATATATATATAACAACTGAGAATTTTGATTATTGTTCTAAAATAGATTATTTAACAAAAGTTATTGAACATTGAATATAAATGATTTTAAACAAATTAAATTAAATACACCAAACTAAATCAATCATAAACAAATTTAATATGTAAACCAATACATAAGATATTCAATCTAATAAATTAAGTGTTTTATCTAATCAATATGCAATTCAGAAAATTAGGTTGGAAATTAAATTAAATTTGGAAAAACTCAGGCAAGATTTCAGGTTAAATCAAGAAAATTAAAATACATTTAGAACAAGTTTAGTTCACATTATTATTATAATTATTATGGCTATTACTTTAGAGTTAGCTAGCATTTTAAATTTGAGTTTAGTTGGAGGTTTAAATTTGAGGAAATGATTATCATTTTCCTCTTTTCTCTGCTGGCAGATTATCTCTTGATATTAGGAAATATTTAGGTGGTTACAGCTGTTACTTCATTCTCTCCACATCAGGCAGCTTCTCATCAGAGGCAGAAAGACAAGATTTTGGGCCTCTACCCTGACATGATTATTATTAATTCTACTATGAGTACTTTATTAAAATATTAGTATGAGTGCCTTATTAAAATATTAGAATGAGTGCCTGAATGAATAAAAACCTTCAAAGATGGCTGCAGCAGCTCTTATATCCATTTACCCCCCCTCTCTTTCATTATATTATATTTTAGACAAGTTTTCCTAGCTTATTTTCTTATTGCCAATAATCATGAAAGCCTGCTGTGTCAAACTTTTAATTAGGTCAAATTAACCTCCGTGACACATGGTAATTTATGCAATCTTTTAATTTAATTCCAATTTTAACTCTAAATATAACCTGTGTCAATTTTATATCAGGAAGGATTAACTTTTCTGGCATCGCTTCGACTAGAAAAACAAATCTAACATTACAGAAAAACATTTTTCTATATACGTAACTCGCCCGTTTTAATTTACTGATATATGCAGAATTATATAATTTCAAATATTACTAATTTAATAAATATTTTGAAATAAAGAAATCTTAATGTTTAAATTTTATTAACATTATTCTTCTAGCATATATGTAGTCTAAAGTTACACATACGACTCGTTTTTCATTTAATTATTATTAGAAATATATATGTGTGTATCTTAGAGATTTATATTTATATAAATGCACATTTCTCTCTATATATGTAAATATATATGCACACATACATGATTAACATTATTTAAGTTTAAATTTAGGTGGGTTTTTATGGTATTATTAATAAGATATACGAGAATATGCTGGTATTTATATATAAAAGAATACTACTATAGCATATAGTAGGTGAAACAATTGGATTGTACAAGCTGACTGTTTCAATATATATATACTTCTATGTGATAGAATAAAATACACCAAAATATTTAAAAGAAAAGTGATTGTTTGCTGAAATCTTCCAAGGAATCAGCCTATAGATTATACATAGAGAGTTCTCATTAGTTCAAATATCTCAAACAAAATTACACAATATTTTTTGATCTATTGGTTTAATTACTCTTATATTTTTAGATTTTCTAGTAATTTAAATTACTGTTATACTTTTATATCTTCTAATAATATAATTGTTAAAAATAAAATAATTTTTTTATGTAATGTACAAAAAGTATTTCATAAATGCAAACAAAATTTCAGCAAGCATTGGGTTTATAAAGGTTTATTGTTTTTTTTTATATGTCAAAGCATTAGCAGAGAAGCAAACCCTGAAACAACTGCTTGTAAGGTGGCTGTGCTAACCACTCAGCCACCAACACTTGACAGGTTTATTGTTGACATTCAAAAACTACTCAAATTCAAAAAAGTTCAAGAATAAATGATTTCAGATTGTAAGTTCATCTATAATAGTTTAATCATTCTTTCATTTATTTTTTTATTTTATATTTAATTGAAGTACACCTGGGTCTCATTTTGTGTAGATTATTTTAATGCAATTCATGTTTCTTCTTAATATCTTTCATATTTCACAATATTTATTAGATATCAAAAAATTTAAATTATTAATAACTTATTTTGATTTAAAATACTTTTTTTTTTCAAAATATAACATTGTATTAGCAGCTAATGTGAATATGGCCTGATGCTGTATTTAGAATCTTAGCTTCTATGTAAATAACCTACTTATACTAATGAGTAAATAATAATAATAATAGATTTATACTTACATATAAAAATATCGCAATACATATTCAAAAATTTTAAACTTTTAAAATGTATTTTGTTAGATATAACAGAAATAAATAATTTTTTAGATTTTTAAAATAAATAACTAAGATTTTATTGATTTTGTAAACTAAAAATAATCTTTCTAATGATAAGTATAATCTTTTTGTTTTGATTGCAATCTCATTTTTTAAAAATAGAAACAGAAAACCATTACCACATCACAAGACTGAAATTGGCACTAGTTGTACATCACACCATAAATCTGATTTCTTACCATTTCACAAGTGAATGCATATTGTCAAATAATAGTAATGATTAAAATATGTATGAAAAAATGTAAAATTAAATACTGTAGTTAATAAAAAAAAGTTTGTCTTGTATTAATTTTTTTCAAATATTTGAAATTTTTTATTAGTCATACTTTATTTTCTTAGTTTTTTAATGTGAATTTTAAAGTAATTTTTCTTTGTTGCTTTGCTTTTATGCAATTTCTGAAAATTACAGAACCTATTCCCCATTTTTCAAGGTAAGTTAAATTTATTTTTGTGTGATTTCTTTGTGCACCTTTTCTGAGGAACATATCTACCGCATAAAATGAGACCCAGGTGTATTTAAATTTATATTTACAAAGAGATTAAAAATCCTATTTTTTTAATTGAAAGTACTGACTATTCAATACAACTAGAGTTATAAAATAGTAAAAATTTTCATCTGCATTTATAAAATAATGTCATAGAAATGTCACCCATTTTTAATTTCCCCAAAATATTTTACTTATAATATTTTTTATAAAAACAATTAGTGACTCTTGTTATAGAATTTTTGTTTTTGTAAAAATGCTTTAAGGCATACTTGATATTTAGGACAGTCTGTGCTTTTGACATTTATGTGCTCTTTAGACTGGCAACAAAATGTATTGCAGACACCAATTACTATAATGATTATAATGACTGTTTGATTACAGAAATTTTCAGGATTATCTATTTTGTAAAATTTTGCATTGAATTATTTCATACTAATTTAATTAAGTCACAAAAGTAATAACTTCACTTTGGAGAAATTTCATAAGGAAAAAGTCTGAGATTGAAATTCTCATAATGTTGTTAATTATGTTTTGATAGTGATCATAAATAACTGTTATAACACTTTCTCCTTTACTTTTAAAACATCTAATAAGTTTTTTAAAACATAACATTGACCAATTCATTGATTTGAGGTAACGTAAAGTGACAAAATAGCTTTGGAATTCTCATCTTCCAAAAATCTGAAAAGGTTATTCAATTAAAAATAAACTCATAAAATTTTCAACAAGTACATTTTCTTCTTTTATTAATTGTTAAATGTAAATTATAAAATATAGATTTAAGGGATAATTACAGTTATGGTTTTTGCACCAATTAAATATTCTAAGACTACAAGCACAAATCTTTATTAAAAGTTGATGCAATGTTCTTAAGTTATGAAAATGTTTTAGGTTTAAAGAGTCTGATTTTCCTTGAAAGTTTTCTTGCATAGTCTCTTTATGAATTGAATATAGTCTTTTCACTATGAAAAGTGTTATTTATGAAACCATTCTTGATAAAAGCAGCCAATTAATTGTCAATCATTTATTCTGATCAAAACTTTTTAATACATATTAATAGCAGTATACTTTTTGTGTGAGGGAAGTATTTAATTTATAAAGTGAAAGTTGAATACTTTGTTGTTGTTTTTTATTGTGGTTGTTACATGGTGAACTTTTTTATAATCAATTTCCAAAAGATAAATTATATATATATATATTCTAACCTTGACTTGTGCATCCTCACTTCAGAATAGTATATGATATAAAATAAAACGGGTTCTAGCTCAGTTAATAATTAATAAATAAAATATTCAGCATTAAAATTAAAATGTTTCACTAGCTCAAATTTAAAATACGAATAAGGTTCAGTTTATAAAAATAAATTAAATAAATATTTAATATTTTCATGAGACTGGAAGTGAAAATACAGGTGACAAGATAGATTACATTGAGCCAATATCCCACAGGATACTATCTCAATGGCATAGGAACACTATCCCCCCTTATTACTATTTCAAATAACAAACTCATAGTATTCTTACGACTTTAATAACTTCTACTCACTAAGATTAAACTAATAATTACATCTTAATCTTCTATTCATAATAATCTAGCTCAAATAAAATAATCTCAGGTTCATAAAGTTTATTCTAAGTTAATTTAAAAATATGGTAGTAAAATATGAGAAGGGATTTTATGTCATAATCTACTACACTGAAACTAATAATAATAATAATAATAATAATAATAATAATAATAATAATAATAATAATAATAATAATAATAATAATAATAATAATAATAATAATAATAATAATAATAATAATAATAATAATAATAATAATAATAATAATAATAATAATAATAATAATAATAATAATAATAATAATAATAATAATAATAATAATAATAATAATAATAATATTCTTCATTGTTTAACTACTACTGGATATCTTTTCTTTTCATTATATTTTTATTACCATAATAAAATAATAAAATAATTTTATATAATCTTTTATCTTCATGTAATAATATAATGAATATGTGGTAGCATATAATGATCTGATAAACAAAGGATGTGTGGCAACTGATAGCATATAATTCAGTATACTATTGTGATAACTGATTTATAACCAATAAAACAATGTAAAATTATAATTATTTAATTAAAAGAATACCAATAAATATTTAAATTCTTAAATAATTCTCTATTTATCTTTTGTGCAAAATTATATATTTGTTTCAATTGTTATGAATATATCGTGATTTCAGGCAGTGAAGTGGAGAAATAAACAATCCAGACATAATAAATTTTGAAAAAACAATTTTAACAAAGTTTATTAACAACGACAAATAAAATAAACAATTTATGTACATTATTTACAATGGATATCCTTATTTTATTCTTACATTTTTATCTACTAGGTTATAAAAAATAATTTATAGTTTAGTTATATCTTTATTTAGACTTAAGACAAAATAAAATAAAATGTTACCATTTGGTTTCTCGTTATGGTTAACTTATTACAAATATATTTACTTATTTTATTAGCAAAATATTTCATCCTTAATATTATTAAAACTAGCTTATTTTTAAAACATTCATAGGAAAACATTCCACAGAAAAACAAAATTAACTTTATAATGAGTATGGATTTCTCAAAATATTAAAAAAAATCATCTTGCAAAGTCAAAGATGTTACATAAAATATTCATCCAAAATTCAGTACTAGATTTTAGTGTTTTATCACACGATATTTACTAATCATAATATATTCTTATTTATCCTTACTTTAGTATGATATAAGTGTAATAATCAATATATTCCTGTTATTCAATAAACAAAAAAATATATACTATGCATATTCCCTACATTTATTGTATATTATTGTATTTTAAAAATATGCAATACTTATTTTTCTCTTAAAAAAAAATAATAATAAAGCATTCAAAAATAATTAACATTTTAAAGAAAATGTCTTTGTTTAGATACTCTATTTTAAAAATTTATATTTCATTTCCGAAATAAATTCAAAAATATATTCTATGATTCTTTCCTCTCCTTTAGGCTTTATTGGACCTTCAATTTTAAGTTATAACATTCTGTTCCTTATAAGCAAATAAACCAATCTTATACAGAACGATAGCATAACCTAAGTTCTAAATTATTTATTATTTCTTTTAAAAATATCTTACTAAAACGATGCAGTTACATGAAATAAAGATAGTGAAACAGATGTATAGGATTTAAGGAAGAAAGCTAGAGTATCACTCATAATATATCTCAAAAACATGGCACAGTGCAAAGAGGTATGACCTTTACCTGTCTAATAACCTCTTATACATGAACGATGTTAAAGCTATTTCTTCAGCTTTATTAGAACATCAAATATTTAAAGAAATATAAAACACTGTCCAAATAAAATGTGTACCAGTCATAGGGCTTTGTTAATTATGTGGATATACACATAAAGACTAAATATTATGTCTATTCCTTATCATATCCTATTTCTTAAAAACATCGTCTTGGTTTCCTGTTCACTAAGTACTTCCAAGCCACTATCTCAACATTATTTCTCAAGATTTTCCACATCTTACATCAATAAATAACTATCTGCATTTACAAAACAATAAATAAAATTCATTGATAATTAAACAATCCCACTGTTCCACAAGAAAAGTTTGTCTACTTCATCATTCTGTATGTTTAATCATATACAATCTAACTAGACAATATTTGAATATCCAATAACATGAAAAGTTTTAAAAGAATCACACAATTATTTGTTATTATGTTGGATTATATCATTAATATAAAAAAAATTGTCATATGCATATTTTCAAATCAATCCTATCTCATAATGTTTTTTAAAATGTTGTATGAAATGCATTACATATAATAAAAAAAAAAAAACTTTTACACTTCATTCTTACGATTTATAGATGATCTAAAGAAAAACGAACAATATACACTATAAATTATTAATAGTCATTACTATTACCAAAATAACCTTTATCTGGTCATCATATTCAGTAGGCTTCTTCATCCACTAGATACCAATCATTGCAAACATAAAGAAATATACATTCATACACTTTATTTTAAAATATATTCTTATCTAAATTATTAGATTATTCCATTATAAAATTTTATATCATCAACAAATTAATGTTTTATGTTTTCCTAATCTTATAAAAAAAAAAATTAGATTTAAACTAGGTTAATAAAATAAAAAGAATCAAAACTATAATTACATATTTTCTTGACAATAGTTCCCGATAAGTCCAAAATGTTTACTATTTTCTCTAGAGTTTTAAAATGTTCTCCTCCAAGCGCGTTAAAGTTTAAAAATAAAAATAAATATCACTCCATTTAGTAAAATTTCTAGAAAATAATCCTTGGTTTTAGAATTTAGGACGATAATTATTAAATCATAATATTAATTAATCTCATGAAATTTCTTCAATATTCTCTGCTAATATTCTCTGTGGCGTATCTGATGCATCCTCCATCTAGCTTAACTTTAAAATATTCGGTAAACTTTTTTACAATATTTCCATGGATTCATTTTTTAATCAACTATTATGCGTTCATTCTTCTATGTAGGTTTCCATCCTTGATAAAGCGTTTCAAAAAACAAATACTTCTAAAGATCCATTTTTGATATTTCTGAGACTAGAAGTTTTTTTAATATTATAATTCCTTAACAAAATCTCTATGAGCTCTTTTTAATTCTTGTAAAATATATTCTTTTTAAAAAAAATGTTTCCTTCAAAAAGGACTAAACATTCTATTTCTTTCATTATTATATTTTATGATAAGATATAAGTATCTTATTCTTTTTAAAACTCCTGGATAAGCTTATAAATAATGTGTCACAAATTTTTTAGACGGCAAATAACTTTCCATTTAAGCTTCCAGCATAATGTCCAAATTATTTTTTGTACCAGAACAGTTCTCTGGTGAAGCATTAATAAAGCTGTATCAAAATATTCCAAAAACATTTTTATATTATTAGAATTTATATGCATTTTATTCTACGGCATATCCATCTTTTCATTGCGAAGTTTAGGTCAAATTTCAGATAAAATAATCCTGGCAAGTACTTTAAAAACTAGCAAATCATTTTTACGAAGTTCCCAAATATATTATTTTTTTAACTCTCTTTTGCAAAATACTTTTAAAAATATCAATTAGTTTTTTGCAAATAAAACTATAAGAAAGTATTAAAAATTGACTAAAATAAAAATTTAAAAAATACTATCTCTTTGATAGCTACTAATATACCTTTTTCTGGTTTCAACACATTATTAAATCTCCCCTAATACCCCCCATGCAATTTGTATTTATAGTCTGTAAGAATACCTCATTTGATTGGTTGATTCTTACTTTTAGCTTGAGAACAAATTTACATATTTTAAATTTTTTACAGAATTGAATCTTTAAAATAAAAATTTATGACGTAATAACTCAAAATATTATTTAAAATACTACTTTTAAATCAATTATTACTTTATCAAAATTATTTAATCATTTAAAATAACTTTAATAACTTATTTCATTCTTAATATTCAATTTATCTAGTTTTATTTAAACAAAATATTTAATTTTTTCTTTTATTAACTGTATTCGTCTTTATTACATTATTTAAAACATTACATACGATAGTTAACTTAATATTTATTATTATTTGCTTTTATGATAGGCAATAATTCTATCCAAAATATTTTAAACTTTGTTATTAATTCAAACAAGCAGTGTGTGTGAAAGTATGTATTATACAAGTCACATGATCAATAACTTTGACAGACGATTTTTAATCTATTTCTCTGCCCAGATTTATAAAATTGATACACTTATTATATTTAATAATATAATTATAAAAATTTGGAAAAATAATTTAAAAATATAGAACTAAATACAATTTTCACCATCATAAAGTTTATTTTTAAAATATACTATATTAATTTTGACTATTAAATATGATTATAAATTTAAATACTGTATTTATTAAATTATCAGTTTTAAACTATTAAAATCGAATTTATTAAATATACTTTTAATATTTATAGCTGTGTTATTTAATATGGCCAGCTTTTACAACCATATGAAACAATATTTTAAGCTTTACATAACTATTTTTTAAATGATTCGCTATAATTTTATATACTACGTATTTGCTTTAGCCTCAAATTGTACTTTAAAGATATAATCGACAAACTATAATTAATGTATTAAAAGAACACATTCTAAAATTTAAAATTTTTAGTAATTGACTGAGATGGACTATTACTGACCTATAGAAAAGGGCACAATATATATATATATATATATATAAGAACAAAAAGAATTATTAGCAACAAATCTTTTAACAATTATAAACTCTTTATTAATCCTTATGCTATTATGTATAAATTAAAACTTTCGTTTATAGGTGTATACTTAATTATATGGTTTTAAAATTCATTTTTATTCATTCATTAAAAAAATATATTTTTATTGTTTATAATACCAATTGAATTATTAACTTCGATATATCTTAAAGATGGCTGAAGCATTGGAGAATGAAAAAGATTGAGTCCTGTTCATTGTACTTTGAAGATTTGCTATCTTAATATAAACTAAGCACTGATTATATATATATGGGAAATGATGATCCAGACCAACTGATGAGTGCTGGTTCAGCACAAAATACTCTTATTGGACATCATTTATTTTTTTCACATGTATGTAGTCATGTATATTAGTTGTATAAGATGAAGTGAATGATTGAAGGGAGCTTGAAAGTCTGGGTTCAAACCCCCTCTAATTATATCTTAATGATGTAAAAATCTCTTGGGAACTTATGATGAAATATTGATTACTGTGACGTGATAATAAATCATACAAAGTAAGCTGAAACCAATGTCAAATTACTATCAATAGTGATAGTATCTTGTCTTCCATTAACTACATTTAGAATTTTTATTATAATGCTTAACATGCAAGCACACACAATATATGAGTATTTTTTTTTCTACTTACAATTGTACTCTGTAACATTAGATGCCATGGTGAATATAAAGTAAACATAGTTTGTTGTAGTTATATCTATGAGTGTATAAAAAAAATCTAATGATAAATTAGTCCATTTAATTAAAGTATGGTTTTTTTAATTAAATTTTTAAAGATATACTTTGAATATATAAGTATCTTCCTGATAAAAAACACATATCTATAATTACCTATTATTTATATAAATCATCATTCCAAGAAATAAATTTAAAATGTAGACTATTGAACAAAGTGAAAAGCACAAACAAAAATTAACTGCCACCAAGAACAATTTTTAATGCTAATTTTTAATTACGTCAATGTTTCGTGTGGCTTAGTGCAATGGCAAAGTGGGAGATTCAAGAGCTAAAGATCCCTGAATCAAATTTTATCCTGTCATTTCTGATACTCGGGTATCATATGACTTCCTGAACAACTAAATGTTCATTTATTTTATTAATAAAGTTATTATTATTATTAAATTATTCTGGTTCACATCGGTAAACTTGTTCAAAAAAAAAGAGAAAATATCATTATAAAATGCATAACGTACACACATACATATCATATATAACATTATAATCTTTTTTTACCTTTTTTAAAAAAATTCTATTATGTAATAAGTGGCATTAGATTTGAGATAGTCTACAGTGACATTATTTACATTTCCTTCAATATAGAGTGTAAACAATGTATAACTGAATAGAGCAAAATTGTTTTAAACAAATACAATGAAATAAATCTTAATTTAAAGTCAAATTTATTTTTGGCAAAATTTTTCATATAGATTGTTAAAGAAAAGTCAATATTAGATGAAGATAAATCAAGCTGAAACTCTATAGGATGAGTTATATTTGAAAAAGATGAAAAGTCAAAGACTTTTTTTTTTTAAAAAAAAAAAAAAATCTGGTCAAAGTGCACTGACAAAAAAAAACACTCCGTGAAAAACAAGGCCTGCGATCACCTAAAATCATTCATTACTCAAGTATCTATATTTCTTTCAACAAGTTATTATAATCAAAAAATTAAAAAAAATATAATAATCTACAAATATTATTTATATTTGTATTTTATCAATAGTTTATTCTATGTGTACACAGAAATGGATTATATGTACATAAGTGAGGATATTTAGCAAATATAAAATTAAAGTATAAAATTTTAAAAAAGAGCGTATTAACAATTAGCAGTCCTTTACTACATGAAGAATTCCTCTGATCAATAATAAAAAAAAATTATTGAAATGTTTAAAAGATTCTTATTAACAAACACAGTAAAATTCTTTACAAAATTCAACAGTTGAAGTGTTATTGAAATCTCATTCCTCCTCCTCAAGGCTTGAGTAATAGAGTGAATGTATGTGTAAACTAAAATATTAGTAGTATTAGTTATTTTCCTCAGATATTTAGTTATATGAAGAGAAACATTAAAACAAGTTTGTGTATTATTTCTTTTTATTTCTTGGTCAAATGATTTATTAAAACTCTTGTTTATGAATGAGAGAGGAGAAAAAATAATAGGTCTCCTAAGACAAGAATGTTTATGCAAATTATATATATATATATATTGTAATGATCCGGAGAAGGTGACTTAACGTAACCTGCACTACAGGGCGCCATCTAGGCATTTGAACCTAGAAAAATTTATAAAGTAGGCAGATACGTAAGTCAAAAAAAAAAAAAAATTTTTTTTAAATATTTTGGTTCCGGTCGTTAGCCCATGTCACTAGCTCAGTGGAATAGCAGAGATTAAATAATATCATATCTTATCTAATTAGATTTCAACATTAAAAAAATAAATAAAATAAGCCACTGCCAGTAATTAACATACGAACATTTATTTATTTCACATATATATATAAGATTTAAAATTATTTTAGTCTTAGTGTACATTTTAACATTTAACATTATTTTTAACTTTGATTTTTGACTTTAATTTACATTTAATTACTATTATATTCTAATTTTACATTTTAATTAAGTTCGCACAGATAAATTTATGAAAGCTTGTTTATAATGTTGAATATAGATCGGTTACATAGATTTCACGGTCAAAAACATTTCAAAGTAAACATAAACGATCAAAATACAAAATTATTGATTACTGACAATTGCGGAGGGAAATTTATACGTAACCCATTAGTATTCACCATAAGATACTTGCATTGTCACCAATAACTTAAAAGACATCCGAATAAATACATTTTAGATACTCACCGTAAGGTATCATTATTTATCGAATGTCTATATATTTTGATCAAATATGAAAACCCAAAACATACTTAACCGATAACCAATCCATGCAAGCGTCTATAAACAACTTAAATTTAATGCATTTTTATTTAGGGTCAAGTATGAATAGACCACATAGATTTGCATTTGAAAATAAAATATTCTATCCCTATTTAACCTTAGGCTAAAATTCGCAGTCAAACTGGCATCAATTCATCTGATATATCGATGTATTCAATGTAATAAAATACGGCAGCACAAAAGGTTAAGGGAAGAAATTGCCTCTTATGAGATAGGAATATTACATCTATCTGCAAAGAAGAGCAATAAAACAAAAAACTCCATAGAAAGGAACTGCGGTATCCGACTTATAATTCCTTCCATAGGCAAACGGAAGTGTGCGGCGTATGAAGCGATTCTGCCCGTAGCGAATCAATATTACATCTACTAATCACACCAATATATCCAATCCATTGACCCAATTTAACCACGAAACAAATAACCTAAGATTACCCTCCCCTAATATAACTTTACAAATCTATACAGCCATTCACGCCCGACTTAAGTTTAACATTGATATATTTTAATTTATCGGAAAACAGAAATCATAAATAAACTTAAAGAACAAAATTAAATAAATGGAAATGATATTACACAAATAAATAAAAAATACATCAAATAACATTTTAACTACTTTAGTCAGATAGGAAACTAATGCAATTATTTTAAATATGAAAAGTTTTAATTTAATGTTCATTAATTGTAAAGTTCTTACGGTTTTAAACAGTTCATCTTTATCTGTCGTTTGTAAGTTTGAACGGGAATTCCCACGCCGTCCTAAGATTGGTATCCATTTAGCCGTTGTTTTATTTATTCATTCGGAGGTTTTTTTAGTTTAATTGGTCCTCAATGTAGGAAACGATAGTTCATTTCTCCTTTCTTTAACAGCTGAAAGAATTGACAGTGCGTCTGTCAATTCCTTCACCTCCAACTCCGTACTACTACATATAGTCACATCGTAATAATCAATAATCCACTCACTAAAAATAATTTCCAAACTTGTCCTTTTATATTACTTTGAAAGATTGACTTAACATTACGTCATCGATGTGATGATCCTTTTCGCTGAGGTCCGATTTTCCGATGGATTTCTTTCATTGGCTAAAAGTTTCTATTGTTTTCCTATCTGACCGATGTTTTTACATTTAAATGCCCAAGGCTGGTTTACATTTAACTAATTAACAATCATTTCCATTTCTGATTAATTAACCTGTTTTCCAAATCAAAGATATATTTAAAGATAAATTTAAAGATATAATTTTATCTCCAAATCTTTTTAAAATTTAGTTTTAAAATACCTTTTCTATTTTTAATACAGTTTTATTTTAATAATTTTTTTTTACCTGTGCGATTTAATATATACGAGTTTAAGATGATATTTAATTTCAATTTTTAATTCTAAAAGAAAATTTTTAAATGCGAACTTTTTAATTTACTTTCATGTTTAATAAATAAAAAAAAAACAACAATGTAACGAACGTCTGTGCTCGTTACATATCAGTAAAGTTACTTAAAAAAAATGATCAAAAAAAAAAATTTTACTTAGGGTTAGTAATTACGGTACACGATTGACGAAGACATTTACAAAACATCCGGTTAATAATTTTACAAAAAGACTATATACAAAAAGAAAAATGTTTACTATCGTTTTCCAAGGACCATTTACGTTCACCTCCTCCCGACCAGAGTTCTAACTTTTTTTTTATCCATTTTATTTTTACACACGGCATGACAAGCAAATTTTATAAATTATTTATTTAAATAAGGTTGCATTGAGATAAATATGTTTTAAGAAATAATGGGTTTAAACGTGTATATTTGCAGCACAATTATAAACACCACCAACTTATTTATGACTGATTGAAATGCATACATAGGGTTACACTGAAGTAATTCCCAAAGGTACTCATCGTAAGGCACCACATTTCGATCATAAACTTACGTGGCTGTGCGCACCTATACACATTAAAGTATAATTTATATTACAACAACAAAAAAAACATATCAATCGCAACCTTTTGACTTTCTTTTTAACGAAATACAGTTTAAAATTATTTATACTTTCTCGTGTTTAATATATGTGCTATTTCTTTTACTGGCAGAGCTTTTATAAGATCTAAAGTATACTACTTTATGTAAACAGATAAAAATATTTCATTTTGATAAAATTTGCTCAGGGTATATGTGGTTTTTTTAAAGATCGGCCCCAAATTGGGAAAGCCAGTTGTAACGATCCGGAGAAGGTGACTTAACGTAAACTGCACTACAGGGCGCCATCTAGGCATTTGAACCTAGAAAAATTTATAAAGTAGGCAGATACGTAAGTCAAAAAAAAAAAAAATTTTTTTTTTTTAAATATTTTGGTTCCGGTCGTTAGCCCATGTCACTAGCTCAGTGGAATAGCAGAGATTAAATAATATCATATCTTATCTAATTAGATTTCAACATTAAAAAAATAAATAAAATAAGCCACTGCCAGTAATTAACATACAAACATTTATTTATGCACATATATATAAGATTTAAAATTATTTTAGTATTAGTTTTACATTTTAACATTTAACATTATTTTTAACTTTGATTTTTGACTTTAATTTACATTTAATTACTATTATATTCTAATTTTACATTTTAATTAAGTTCGCACAGATAAATTTATGAAAGCTTGTTTATAATGTTGAATATAGATCGGTTACATAGATTTCACGGTCAAAAACATTTCAAAGTAAACATAAACGATCAAAATACAAAATTATTGATTACTGACAATTGCGGAGGGAAATTTATACGTAACCCAATAGTATTCACCATAAGATACTTGCATTGTCACCAATAACTTAAAAGACATCCGAATAAATACATTTTAGATACTCACCGTAAGGTATCATTATTTATCGAATGTCTATATATTTTGATCAAATATGAAAACCCAAAACATACTTAACCGATAACCAATCCATGCAAGCGTCTATAAACAACTTAAATTTAATGCATTTTTATTTAGGGTCAAGTATGAATAGACCACATAGATTTGCATTTGAAAATAAAATATTCTACCCCTATTTAACCTTAGGCTAAAATTTGCAGTCAAACTGGCATCAATTCATCTGATATATCGATGTATTCAATGTAATAAAATACGGCAGCACAAAAGGTTAAGAGAAGAAATTGCCTCTTATGAGATAGGAATATTACATCTATCTGCAAAGAAGAGCAATAAAACAAAAAACTCCATAGAAAGGAACTGCGGTATCCGACTTATAATTCCTTCCATAGGCAAACGGAAGTGTGCGGCATATGAAGCGATTCTGCCCATAGCGAATCAATATTACATCTACTAATCACACCAATATATCCAATCCATTGACCCAATTTAACCACGAAACAAATAACCTAAGATTACCCTCCCCTAATATAACTTTACAAATCTATACAGCCATTCACGCCCGACTTAAGTTTAACATTGATATATTTTAATTTATCGGAAAACAGAAATCATAAATAAACTTAAAGAACAAAATTAAATAAATGGAAATGATATTACACAAATAAATAAAAAATACATCAAATAACATTTTAACTACTTTAGTCAGATAGGAAACTAATGCAATTATTTTAAATATGAAAAGTTTTAATTTAATGTTCATTAATTGTAAAGTTCTTACGGTTTTAAACAGTTCATCTTTATCTGTCGTTTGTAAGTTTGAACGGGAATTCCCACGCCGTCCTAAGATTGGTATCCATTTAGCCGTTGTTTTATTTATTCATTCGGAGGTTTTTTTAGTTTAATTGGTCCTCAATGTAGGAAACGATAGTTCATTTCTCCTTTCTTTAACAGCTGAAAGAATTGACAGTGCGTCTGTCAATTCCTTCACCTCCAACTCCGTACTACTACATATAGTTACATCGTACTAATCAACAATCAATCACTAACTTTCCAAACTTGTCCTTTTATATTACTTTGAAAGATTGACTTAACATTACGTCATCGATGTGATGATCCTTTTCGTTGAGGTCCGATTTCCCAATGGATTTCTTTCATTGGCTATTTGTTTCTATTGTTTTCCTATCTGACCACTGTTTTTACATTTAAATGCCCAAGGCTGGTTTAAATTTAACTAATTAACAATCATTTCCATTTCTGATTAATTAACCTGTTTTCCAAATCAAAGATATATTTAAAGATAAATTTAAAGATATAATTTTATCTCCAAATCTTTTTAAAATTTAGTTTTAAAATACCTTTTCTATTTTTAATACAGTTTTATTTTAATAATTTTTTTTATCTGTGCGATTTAATATATACGAGTTTAAGATGATATTTAATTTCAATTTTTA
This sequence comes from Epiperipatus broadwayi, assembly GCA_028023455.1. Taxonomy (NCBI): domain Eukaryota; kingdom Metazoa; phylum Onychophora; class Udeonychophora; order Euonychophora; family Peripatidae; genus Epiperipatus; species Epiperipatus broadwayi. Next base: position 43,300 of record JAQFVV010000600.1, read on the forward strand.
ATTCTAAAAGAAAATTTTTAAATGCGAACTTTTTAATTTACTTTCATGTTTAATAAATAAAAAAAAACAACAATGTAATGAACGTCTGTGCTCGTTACAATATATATATATATAATGTCCATTTAATTGCTTTCTCTGCCTAAAAACAATTATGAAAATAGATACTAGAGGATTATTATCATAGGGAATAGTTTTTCACTGTTTGCATCTACTTAACATACTTTAATTTAGAACCTCAAATTTAGAAATAAACCATAAAGAATAGAGAACTGTAGAGAAGTTTTCAATTTTCTGATTTAGGTTTCTCCAGAAATAAAACATTGCATTTAAGCAGTTTAGCATTTAGATATGTAAACAAAAGAAGTAAATCACTCTTCATCAGGTTGTGACTTAAAAGCACTCTAAATTTTGAACAAAGAATCAAGAATAGAATGAATTCATCTATTCTTGGTAGCTCTGATTGTTTATAAGCATATCTTTGTCAACACTGTTGGTAATTCAGAGTGAAATTAATTTATCAATCAGATGGAATATGGCAATTAAGAATTATTAAACTGGAGACAGCATTTCACTTTTAACAACTTGGTTGTGATAATTGAACGAGATTTAATATGTAAATTTTTAAATTAATCATAACTCAATGAATATGTAAACAAAGAGCATAAATCACTCTCCCCCAGGCTATGAGTTAAAAGTACTCTAAATATTTAGCAAAAAATAACTCTTAAGTAACATATTCCATCTGGCTAATAAATTAATTTCACTCTGAATTACAACAATGTTGATAAAGATATGCTTGCAAACATCAGATCTATCAAGAATAGGTGGATTCATTCTATTCTTGATTCTTTGTTTAACATTTATCATGTAACAGTCTATTGGAGAGTGTTTTACTTTTTTTGATTACATGTACATTGAGCTATGTTTAATTTAAAATTTACATTTAGATATATAATATAAACAATTGATGAATTTTCATATTTAAATAAATTAGATATTAGATAAATAGAAAAATATGGATCTTAAATATTCCAACTTCAGAATATTTTAATATCATAAGCAAAACATTTTTTTATATATCTGGAATAAGTGTTATTAAATCTGACCCATATATGGTAAAATGTATTGGACTTAGTATGCTACCCTTGAGGAAAGCCAACTCTGGAGACAAAACAGTTGATTCTTCATTACTGTAATAAACATAATTATTATTTTTGGACAAAAATGAGCTAAAGAAAATCACCAGATTAGTTGAAGCTCAATTTTCTCTGCTTTTCTAAGAAGTAATCTATAAATAACTATATCAAAAGTTTTTGTCAAGATAATGTATATTAAATCTAGTTGACTTCTTGTTTCAATACATTTACTAATACATCAGATATGTAACCAAGTTTGTTTTAATTGATCATCCTGGAACAAATTGATGAAGAGAGCAATAAAAAATATTTTTAGATAATAATAATAATAATAATAATAATAATAATAATAATAATAATAATAATAATAATAATAATAATAATAATAATAATAATAATAATAATAATAATAATAATAATAATAATAATAATAATAATAATAATAATAATAATAATAATAATAATAATAATAATAATAATAATAATAATAATAATAATAATAATAATAATAATAATAATAATAATAATAATAATAATAAATATGGCCATTCCAGCTCCATAAAGAAGGAAAGAAAAAAAGAGAGATAAAAAGTACTCTAGAAATGACATTTGTGATGACTACAAACCAATCTGTGAAACACAAATACATCTACATATAGATCATGCTAGTTCATATTTTTGTTTAGTTGAGATTTTATGATGTTGTCATTTAGTTTTCTAATGAGAAAACATTTCAATTCTGAAATACTTCAACACCATGTTTAAGTATAGTTCTCCAATACATTTTATTATTTATCATATATTCTCAATGAAAACAATAGAGAATGCACATCTTTAAAATGTCTTTGAGCCAATCCTTCTAACATAAAAGGGTCCATCTCTCCTATAAAATCATGCTAAAGTTTATTATAATGCACCCTTTTAGGAAGTCTTTCATTGTTAATTTGTTTTTCCTTGTATAATCCAAGAAGAATCTGATTTTAAGTAATAGATTTAATATTATCAGATCCAGAAAATGAATATATTGATCGCATGTTTAATCATGTCATTGTATTTTTAAAATTTAAGTAAAGAATTATTAAATGAAACTATCATAATGCCTTTATATTATGCTGGCAAGGTGTTCAAGTTTCACAATGATACAAAAAATTAGGTAAAATAACAGCTGTATATACAGCTAACCTGGTTGTGATAATTATTTCCCTATGATGAAATACTCTATCTTTTAAAACATGTTAAAAGTAGAAGCAGCATGTTGTAGTGTGTCTTGGATCTCAACATTTAAAATTAGGTTTCTATTTACAACCAAGACTTTTAAACTGATTGACATTCTTAAGCTGACCTATTCAAACTGAAAATTGCAGAAGATTTTTCTTTCATCTCTAACTGATAAAAATGTGAGTTTCATGAATATTAATTAATAAACCAAGATCTTCATAAGTTGCATTCATAATATTAAGAACATTTTGTAAATCATCTTTGGAACTGGTAAAAGTAGCATAATCATCAGTAGAATGTAAATCCAGAATCCAAGATGATGCCTTTGTTTTTGCTTTTAATCTATTCAAATTAAAGCTCCACCATTTTTCCTGTGTTGTATACTAATCCTGACTGATTAATCTATAATATAAATATATAATAATATATGTTATCATATATAGGTGAATTGAGGTGCAGTATTGAAAAAAAGATTGAAGTAGAATGAATTGTTATACAAGTATGTGAAAAATAAAATAATAGTGATTTAATGACTGCTTCAGTTTTCTCAGATCATGAAAGGACATGGAAATATAAATTTAAGTTTGATATTGAGAGTGTTAAGATTCTTCATGAAAAGAAAAACCATAATAAAAGAAAAATTAAGAAGGCAATTTTAATAAATAGAAAATAAAATGAATATAATTAATAGACAAGCTGCTAACATTAAAATTCAGGATTCATGGAATTTGAGTTGACAACATTTGTTTCCATTATGTTTTTGAATTTAATGGCAGTTGAGGAAGGTTAAGGAATTAACTGAAAGTAAATCTGCTGGATTGAAAGAGAGAATGTATATAATAATTAATTACTGTTATATTTATTATTTTTATTGTTATTACAATAGTTTTTTAATTAATGGCCATTTTATTTGTATTACATTTATTTAATATAATGGATTTAAGTGACATTAAGAAATAATGGATCATTAAAGAGTGGTGGAAGCAATGTAAAAGATTTAATAATCTTTAAAACTTCCTTTTTTAAAGGATTACAAAGATTATTATGTGTTTCAAATTGTTACTAAATTGAAAGTTGTATAAATTAATAAAATGTATGGATAAATTAAAATAATAATTTTAAATGATGTAATTAAAAATTAAAAAGGAACTTTTTAATATTCAGAGGTATTTGAAAGCAATTGAACATTTCATAATTTTAAATAAATGGTGTGTTTGGATCGAATATAAAGTTGTTTGTGAAAATGGATTGAAATTATTTGCACTTAAATTACATAATAAATTTGGGAAGAAAATTGATTTTTTATTTAATAAACAGTATCCACAAACCTATAATGATATGAATTTTGTCAATTTGTCAGATAAAAAGATACACTTGATTCAGAAATACATTTTAAGTCATGGAACTAAATAGTGGGCAGTACTTGGGGTGATTATAATTTGGAATTAATTGCAGCTGCTCAAAATTTATTTGAAATAGTTCCTGGTGATATTAAAACAGCAAAACTCTCCATACAGTAGTGCCACTAGTGCCAACTAGAATAATCAATGGATGCCAGAAGGTTGTGCATAAAATCCCTATCTAGTGCCTACTCATCCAATATTCCCAAACTTGTTTCTGGCATGTGGCCTTTGTTAGTGAGGAGCTTTGGATCTGAGAGTAATGTGCTAGCATAAGAAATGATGATCATGTGATGTTTAGTAGTTCCTGGTGATAGTGACATTGCTGATAAAATTAATAAGAAAATTAATTGTCAAAAATTTAATATGATTCTATTTAAAAATTCATGGGAACTGTCCATTTTGGAATTAAACAGAAGCTGAAAAATAATAGTATGAGGGTTTGAAAGAGGATAAATGATTTGAATGTGTTTAATGATGAAATTTCAGTATATTGGAAAAGTTAAAGTGCAAATGAATAAACTTTGTTTCTTTTAGTTTTAAAAATATAATATGGATGGTCAGAGAATAAAATTTATTAACAATATTTTTAAAAAAAGCTAACAATAAAGCCTTAAATAATATATAAAATAAAATATAACCTTCCTGAACTATAGGTTCTCATATTTTTGCAAATATAAAATTATATAAAGGAGATAATTCTTTGTGAATTATAATTGATTTTGATGGTTCCATTACATATCAAACTTGTGAATATATTGGTAAGCTGTTACAAGAGTTTTTAGGATTTGGGAAAAATACTATTGCTTCATCTTTTGATTATTTTATTGCTTCACTAGATGTGGCCGAAATGTATCATTCTATCGATAGAGTGAATTCCGTAAAAATAATTGAACATACATTAAAAATATAGGTGTTTGCAAATATATGATACAATTATTGATTTTTATAAAAGTTCTGATGATAACATTGTTGCTTCTTTTTGAAAGTTGATATTATAAAATGTCTAAAGGTTGGCCTATGGGTCTGCCTGTTATTGCACGAGTTTTCAATTTTGTTTTGTCTACATAAGAGAGTAGTATTTTAGATGTAGGTACTTTTACAAATATTAAAATTTACAAAAGGTATATGGATTATGTTTTTATTTGTGGAAATACCAATACTAAAAATTTGCTTGTAGAGGAATTAAATAATTCGAATGGCTTGAAATGAATGATAAAAAAAAAACAGGACAAAAGTATTTTTGGATTTAATTATTACAATAAATAATAGTTTGTTAACTTGTAAATTAATAATCAAACCATTGCAAAAAGGGTGTATATAAATTGTAAATGTAAAGTACCAATTATACATAAGATAGCAAGTTTTAAATCTTTTTTGTTTCATAATAAAAAATTATAAAAATTATGTCATTTACCAGCGTGATAAATTAAAAAAATATTGAGATATTTGGCAAGGAATTGCTTGAAGTTGGATATAGTAGTGAACAGATAAACAATACTTAGTTTTATAATTTTTTTCTTCATTTATTTTTATTATTTAATATGCTAAGCAATATTTTTTTAATAGTTGACATTTAATATGAATATATTTTAATTTTTTGTACACGTATGTTTTTTTATAAAAAAAAACATTTTTTTAAAATTAATTAAGATGACTATATTTTTTAATAAATTATTTAATTATTTAAATGTTTTTATCCAAAATTTTGATAAACAAAATAATTAAGGTTTTTTTTTGGAAGAAAATTAATAAGAGAATTATTTATAATAAGATTAATTATCATTTAATTAAACTATCCAAATTAAGATCATTAACCTGTAGAATCTATTTGCTTCATCAGTTGTAAAAATAATTTCATTTTTTACTTTCAGATATATCATTTAAATGAACTTTCTGATGAAAATCAATTCATTGGTTGAAGTAATATTACACAACTAACAATGTAGTCAAATAATTGTATTCTGCCTTTTATTATATATGGTATATATTTTCTTTAATTAGTTTATATATATATATATATATATGTGTGTGTGTGTGTGTGTCAACAACTTCAGTAAGTATGGTAACAATTATTACTAATCAATTTATTCAATTAGAGATTATACTTATCTCAGATGTAAACTTTAAAGTTCAGTTCAACATTCAGGACAGAAACTGTGACATTTTTCAGCAGAAGACTATCTAATATGTGTGACTAGAAGTAACAATCTCACTAGTCAAAGTTCCTGGAGAATAATGCAATCAGATCCAGAAATGTTGAAATTTGCTAAAACTAGTCATTGCCTGCTTTAATCATGCTGTTAGGAAAGAAATGAACCATGCCATAAAAGCCTAGCAAAATTACTGGTACCAATTTTATAATATACCTCATCTAACATCCCCAGTTTACTACAAAAATAACTACCATATTTGGAAGAGCTAATGAGGACGCATTCATAAATATAGAAAAAGAATGATATCTGCAGAAATCCACATTTTAATTTTTTTCTTTTACTTTTTATTCAGTGAGATTTATCTATATAATTATTTTAAAGCCTTAAATTTAAAATATTTCTTATTGTTATTTTTAATATTCTGTATATCTAATAATAATTGCAAGAATATAAGCAACAATTGTATACATTTATTGTTAATAAATTTTGTTAAGTTATTTTTTTATTAATCCAGTTAGTTTATGTTTGCTTATTGAACTCAATTCAAGATCTTGATTTTGGTATATTTTTCATAGTATTTGAATCTCATTTATATTTTCTTAAGGATTATATCATTTAACTGAGTGTCTCTTTGAGTTATATTTATTATATAAATGGGAACTATTCCATCAATATAAATCATGTTCATATTCACTACAAACCTTTTTATTAAGGTGTTTTCATTTTTCCTAGCCACATCACTTTATTAATCCTTTGCTATTATAGATTCAATATCATTGTTTACAATGAGCAGAAAAAACTGATTGGTTTTAATTAATAATGTTTATCATTCTGAAATAGAAATTTTTACAATGTTTTAATATTATGAAAATAGGAAGCTCAGTAAAATTCCAATAATAACAGCTGCTCATGCAACTAATTTAGATAAAATAATTTATCTTTTAATATTTAAATGCAATAGTAGCAGTTTGAAATCTGTGATACAAATGTTCATCAAAGTTGATCGTTTTACCTAAAAAGTTCTCAAATCAAATAAATTTTTATTTTTAATCTGATGAAGATCTGACTAAGTAGTTATAGATGATTTTGTTTTTTATCAGTGTAGGTTTCATTTAAAACCTTAAAATATTATATGGATTATTCTTTTTAATATAATAAAAACAATATAATTACTAACTTTCTGTAAATATAAAGTCAAAAAAAAGGGAAAAAAATTTGAAATACTTGCTATGCTTTTACAAGTATTTCATATTAAAAAAATTCTATCATTAATCGCTCTTATACTACAGTTTGATGCCAGTTTAATAAAGCTGTCTATAAACTATTCCAAAGATTATTAATGAAAAACAAAACCACATTGTTGAAGCTATTTTATATCTTATTCAACACCAGCTTTTATTTCAAGCATACAATATATCTATACAAATTTATACATAAATTAATTACTAAAAATAAAATATGATGATCTAACACTTGAAAAGACTATTTTTAAATGTTTTAAGAAATGAACGTTTTAGTCAAGTGTAATAATTTTTAAAGTTGTTTTTTTTTTTTTTTTGCTATCAAATGTAGATCGAGATGTCAAGGATTGGTGGTCGAGAGGTCAGCGACAGCCGCTTTACAAGCAATTGTCCCAGGTTAACGGGTTCGCTTCCCGGCTGATGCTATGACACATGAGAAAAAAAAATGTGTATCGATATCACATTTCTGAAAAGATTCAAATGTTTTATATATATAATACTTCGTTAATTTTAAATTTATTAAAATTTATTTCTCCTAAAATTCATTCCCAAATTTATATTTATGATTTATTCTTAATTCTTGCATTTAAAATAATTGGTTTAAAATTTTATATAATAATAAAATGTTCATCATTTTTCCATAATTATTCTATCTTTAATATATAGGGTATATGAGCACAAACTTTCACACTACCCAACCACTCTCCACTCTATCTCATAACATGGATACACTTGAACACATATACGTTGAAAAGATAAATAATCACCAATATAAATATTTCATGTTAAAACAGCAATCATCAGTTACTCCAGACTATCATCTCTAAACATAAACGAAATAAGTGCTCAGATATATATTAAGATAGTCAATCTTCATACTTTAATGGACAGGCTTTAATCCACTCCACACTCCAACCATCCATCCAATTGAAAATCTCATAATGGAATGCTCAAAGGCCAAATTGAGGCCGAGATTATCATCACACCCATGTTAACTTAAAGTCAGTCTGACCCCTCATGTACAGGACATACAAGGAATGGGCAGACATCTCTACTATGTAATAACTGAAATACAGGCTTATTATATACCTGTATCAATATATGTAATATATAGAGTATATGAGCACAGACTTTCATAAAACCCAACCACTCTCCATTCTATCTCATAACACTGATATACCTTTTTTTAAGTGTCATAGCATCAGCCAGGATGCGAACCTGCAACCCGGGCAACTGCCTGCAAGTGCAAGGCAGTCACACTGACCTATTGACCACCAATGCAAGACTGATATACTTGAACACATATGTTGAAAAGATAAATAATCACCAATATGTATTTCATGCTAAAACAGCAATAGTTGATCCAGACTATCATCTCTACACATATATGCAATAAGTGCTCAGATATATATTAAGATAGGCAATCTTCATACTTTAATGGACTGGCTTCAGTCCATTCCACCCTTCAATTCATCAACCATCCATCAAATTAATAATCTGATGATGGAACAATGCTCATAGACCATCCTGAGGCTGAGATTCTCATCACACCCATGTTGACTTAAAGTCAATCTGACTCCTCATGTACAGGAATAATCTATTTAATACATAAACAGGGATGGGTGTGATGAAAATCTCAGCTTCAGGGTGGCTTTTGAGTATTCCGGCATCAGATTTTCGATTGGATGGACTGTTGAAGAGTTGGAGTGTGGAGTGAATTGAAGCATATTCATTAAAGTATGAAGATTTTTTATCTTAATACATATCTGAGAACTTATTGCATATGTGTGTAGAGATGATAGTCTGACCCCTCATGTACAGGACATAATCTATTTAATACATATACAAGGAATGGGCAGACATCTCTACTGTGTACTAACTGAAATACAGGCTTATTATATACTTGTATCAATATATGTAATATATAGAGTTTATGAGCACAGGCTTTCATACAACCCAACCATTCTCCATTCTCTCTCATAACACTGATATACTTTTTTTTAAGTGCCATAGCATCGGCCAGGATGTGAACCTGCAACGCAGGCAACTGCCTACAAGTGCAAGGCAGTCACGCTGACCTCTTGACCACCAATGCAAGGCTGATATACTTGAACACATATGTTGAAAAGATAAATAATCACCAATATATGTATTTCATGCTAAAACAGCAATCATCAGTTGATCCAGACTATCATCTCTACACATATATGCAATAAGTGCTCAGATATATATTAAGATAGGCAATCTTCATATTTTAATGGACCGGCTTCAGTCCACTCCACCCTTCAATTCGTCAACCATCCATCAAATTAATAATCTGATGATGAAATACTCAAAGGCCATCCTGAGGCTGAGATTCTCATCACACCCATGTTGACAAAGAGTGGAGAATGGTTGGGTCCTGTAAAAATACTCTATATACTACATATATTGATACAAATATATAATAAGTCTGTATTTCAGTTATTCTATCTTTAGTTTTGCATATTTCTTTTTTACCTGTGCTTTTATTTGTTCGGCCCTATCACATTTATATTTAATTGCAAAAATAGACAATACATTTTCAATAAAAATTATTTGACAAATCTTTAAATGATATATTTTTCACAGATCTTTTCCCAAATAAAAAATAATTGTGACTGAGATACCAATAGTATTATATATATATTAATAATTACTGATGGCATCTCTAATCCAGAAGCCACAGTATTAATAAGCATTGAGTAAACTCAGACTTATATAGTAATACAACTGGGTCAGATTTATAAAATAGCGAGATAAAATAAAAAATGAAAAATCCGACCATCATATTAAATGAAGCCGATCTTTTAGCAAGTAGATGCGCTGACATCTAGTGTCAATTACATTTTACTCATTTCTTAATAGTTGAGGCAATAATAATTATTGCTAGTAATAATAAATTTAATCTAAGCCGCTGTAAATGGTGAACATTTTAGATACATTTATTTTAAATTATATTTTCAAGTGTGTGTGTGTGTGTGTGTGTGTGTGTGTGTGTGTGTGTGTGTGTGTGTATTGTCAAGTGTGTGTGTGTGTGTGTGTGGTTACGTGTATGCAGAATAAATACTGTCATAATTATTATGAATACTCTTTCATATTTTCGATTTTTTTTCATTTCCCATTTACTATGATTTTAAAAACTGTCATTAATAATTTTTATAAGTTATTTTGCCTGATTTTTTGCTGTACAATATAAGGTCTCATGCTGTCAATTACTAAATGTGACTATTTATTTGAATATTTTCATTGATTGTAAGACATTCTCTGTAAATTTTTCATTAAAAATTTCTGTGTATATGGCTGAAAAGATTTTGACTTACTTTTTTTTTGAAAGAAACATTTGTCTGCTTACTCATTCTTCACTGTATATTTTGAAGATAACCAGATAATTCTATTTTCATACAATTACTGTCATGCACTTGACGTAAGTTGCATGGAAAAGTTTCTGGTTAGCTTCAAAATGCATAAGAGAGAAATTCAACATAACAATTTCTGTTTCAAGGAATTTAAGAGCAGATTTTATTACTAGTTCAAATAGTTTTCCAGACATATAATTGAATTTTATCATACAAACTATACGTCAACATACATACATGCTCGCGCATACACACATGCGCATATATATATATGTGTGTGTGTGTAATCTGATAGGTGATATTAGCACTAGATATAACCCCCCCATTTTATGAGAAATATTTTTACTCATGTTAATAATCTTGTAAAAAAAAATAGTTACATCAAACACGTAATTAGTATTAAATATAATGCTTCTAATGAATAGTCATTTTACATTTTACGGTCTTTATTACAATAAAATACTGTATTGGTATAAATGGGCTTGGTAATGTTTTTATTTTTTGTAATTGCATTTAATGGAAATATTGTATTTAATATTAATTACGCTTTTGATATTATTATTAATTTATAAGGTTATTAAAATGAATAAAAATAAGCTTTACCACATGAAATTCAATAATAAGTTGAATCGAAAGTGGTTGCGGTTACATCTAGTGTTGACTTGAAACTTGCCCTTAATAATAACTTGCAGATAGAAGTAATTATTTTATGCTTGGTGATATTTATGAAAAATAGGCTGGCACATTGGTATGAAATTTTTTTCAAAAAGTTATTACTTATTAATGAATTTCAAAAAAAGTATTGATTTCTGGGTCAAAGTATAACCTATCATTTCTATCACATCACCTAATCTTCTTAGTAATAAGCTATATATTATATGATAGTAACTTTCTATGTAGTGTGTATGATGTTAAAGAATGAGAGAGAGAGAGAGAGAGAGAGAGAGAGAGAGAGAGAGAGAGAGAGAGAGAGAGAGAGAGAGAGAGAGAGAGAGAGAGAGTCATATATTTATTGAACATTACACTTTTGATTGAGTCCAAAGGGAATGTTATTGTTTCTCAACCACTAGTCAGTCTTTCTACATAAAATCGTTTTTTATGACATTAAACTTGGTTTATAAAAGTAACTAAAAAACTTTTTTTAAATTAATAAGATAAAAATTTTTAAATAATTATTACTTTAAAAAAAATTTGATAATAGTTGAATAACATATTATATGAAATACAAACTTACCATTGATGTAATAATTTTATTAATCCTAACTACCCAATAAAATTATGTAATTCAAGTATCACTCATCAAAGAATTAAAATAAAAAAATTCCAGAACTAAGTTTGAGTCTCATGTACATAATAGTAATATATGCATAAATTAATACTATAATCTAACCAATAGAAGATATTGAAATAATTAATATCAAGTAAATATTAAACAAATATTTAATTAACAAAATAACTATTTTATAATTTTCCAAAACAAATTATTTACAATAAGAAAAAAAATATATACATGATTTGGAATTTCTTACTTTCAAACAGCAAATAATAATAATAATAATAATAATAATAATAATAATAATAATAATAATAATAATAATATTAATAATAATAATAATAATTATTATTATTATTATTATTATTATTATTATTATTATTATTATTATTATTATTATTATATTATAATTTTCTTCTTTATTATGCTTTGATCAAAGTACATGTATAAATGATGATGATGATGATGATGATAGTAATAATAATAATAATAATAATGATGATGATGATAGTAATAATAATAATAATAATAATTATTATTATTATTATTATTATTATTATTACTATCATCATCATCATCATTTATACATGTACTTTGATCAAAGCATATTATTATTATTATTACTATTACTATCATCATCATCATCATTTATACATGTTCTTTGATCAAAGCATAATAAAGAAGAAAATTATAAAATAATATGCATTCAAATTTAAGTTGATTTCATTTTATATACTCTTTATGCCAATAACATGATTGAAATATAGGGCTGAGTTCAAGTCATATTTAACAAAAATCATAAAACATAATCACATCAACTATTATAATGATAATGATGATCAAGAAACACTAAATCATAATATATTTGCTTCATATCTTTTAAAGTAAAAAAACAAACAAAACTTTCTATACAGTAGTGCTATTCAGTGCATTACTGTATGGAGAGTTTTTTCTGTTTTAATAACAGTTATGAGCAAACATAAGAAATGGTGATCATGTGATGCTTAGTGGTTGATATCTTTTAAAGTCAAAATCAATTACTTAATGGCTTTGAACAACACTTCACTATAAAAAAGGCAAAGTGCATTACTGTGCATAGATATGTATATAGAGATATGCATGCATGTGCTTGAATATAATAATAACAATAAATTAGAATAGAACAAAAAGTATGACATTTTACATGGGTGGTTTGTATTTCAAATATGCAAGATATGGGCAGCCAAACATACAAGCAAACATTTCTATTAAAGAATAAGCTGAATCAAATACTATTTTGCCATCATAATCAAAAGCATAATAAACTATAAATACTAAAAACAAAAAAAAATTTCAAGTAACTTAAATATATATTAGTAATCATAGGAATGTGTGTTATCTCAAATGCTGCTATAGAAATCATGACTCAAATTCAAATACTAATGAAGACACATAGCAATTTAACACTCTCTAACCCATATAATAATAAATGATTATGACAATATACTAGTGAAGAATATATATATATCTTCATAAACATAACCCAATAATTATTAGCATAGAAGAGATCAAAAAATCAAAAAATAAAATAGAAGGGATACATCACATCTATACTTTCTATTAGAACAACAAGCAAAAGAAAATTTGTAATGCGCTAAATATCAATAGAATGTAAATAAGTTTGGCTAATATTCCCATCATCACATACATAAAATTCATGTAAGAATTCACTTTTTATAGTTACCTAAATTTGATAACTAATTGTCACTAAGACTAATTATGAGATTAGTGAATATTTTTAACCTAGAAATTTAATACATCACACACTAAAGTGTTCATTACATACTATCACACACTTCAAAATACTTCATTTTACTGTAGTTTAGTTTTTTTAATTCAAAAATCAAATAATTAGCTGATTTAAATTTATTAATCTGTGATATTTAATGAATTATTAATAATAATAATAATAATAATAATAATAATAATAATAATAATAACAACAACAACAACAACAACAATTATAATAATAATCAAAATAGCATTTATCAATTTTAAATTTTACTCACAAAAGAACATAAAGATTCTCTCATAGGATTATATATATATATATATTTTTGCATATTAGGCAATTTATACTTTAAAAAACATTGTTATGGTTGTATAAAAATATTTACATTACTAAAATTGAGTATTATAAAAAATGAAATATAAACAAAACAAATGCAGAATATTTAACCATAGTGATTTAAGAAAAATAAAGTTGTAGCTTTTATTTTTTCCTTATGAGTTTACTTTAGTATTTTGCTGTGTGAAGTTTGAATAAAAATATAATGTATATAATTTATAATGAAAAGCATTCTCTTAACATAGAAGTGAAAAATAAACAATTTTAAAATGGAACTTAAAAAATAGAGTGTATATACAAGCAATTTAATAATTCGTGATTGAATATTTTATATTACATTGCACATATTTCAATACAGAATTTAGTGTGAACTATTATGAACATATAATTTGTAAATTCTAATAGTTTAAAACAGATGTAAAATTAATCAATGAAACAGGACATAACAATCAAATATTATTTATTATCTGCACTTCCTATTAAATAACTACTAAGATACAATGTAGTGGGGTTAGAAAACATGGTATGTGTAATGGTGGATAAAATTGTGCAGAGGTAAATATAATAAATGCATTCATTTAACTTGCACAAAATATGATTAACAATTACTAGAATTTGAAATGAGCATAATAAGTTAACTTGCTCCTAGAATATATAAATTCTTAAGTAAAATAAACTATTTTATTCATGGAGACCACTGAAGTTGTCATTGACAATTTAAATGTTTGACCATCTAGCTTGATTATTAATTTTCTGTAATTTTATAATTATTAAATGTAATGCACAGTAATAGTAAAACAATATTTAGCTATATATCCATTTTAATTCTAAATTCCTATTCTAATTTAAGGTAGTCACACAGAGAAATGCAAATTTACATATGTCAGTTTTTTTAGAAATGCATATATGAAAGAAGAAGGTAAATAATATGATCATGTGAATTTGGCAATAAAATTCTACAATATCACATTTTGGCATCTAATTATGATATGAAAGAAAATGAAGCAAAAACAGTCTGTAATTGATAATTTTATATTAGAGGTAGATAATTGATTTTAAAGACATATTATAATAAGTGGATGTGAACACATAATGTAAGAATAAAGTAAACATAATTATGGTGGAATTATTCACTTATAAAACATATAAATTAAATATTGAATTGTAATGATAAGCAGTTACCTCCTACATCTATTATATCTTCTGAATTGCCCAGCATTTTAAATGAATTAAATTTATGAAGAAAAGAAAAGCTCCAGATATTGACAGAATTATAATCAATATCTTAAAAGAAACAGGTAAAGAAATAGAAAAATTTAGGAAAAATTGCATACCAAATGATAAAGATGTACCAGATGATAGGAAAAATACAGTATTAATATTAATGTTTAAAAAAGGTAATAAAGAAGATATTAGAAATTAAAGACCTATCAGTTCTTTATCAGTTTTATACAATTTTTTTACAAAGATAATTACAACTGAATTTAAAAGTAGATTAATATAGTAGATCACATTCAAGTATTGAGAGAAGTTATAGAAAGGACAAATGAATATGAATTGACATTATGCTTTGGATTTGTAGATTGTGAAAAAGCATTTGATTGTTTAAGCATTTTTTCAGTGATTAAAGCATTGGATCATCAAGGTATATGTGCTGGATATTGTCATATTCTAAGAAATATTTATGAAAATGCAACAGCAACTATTAGATTACATAATGATAAAAGCAAGGTTAACATTGAGAATGTTTTAAGACAGAATGACTTCATATTTCCAAAACTTTTTACTGCAGTGCTTCAAGAAATATTTTTTGGATTAAAATGGAAAGCTAAATGAGTAAAAGTAAATTGAGATTACTTAAGTCATTTAAATTTCACAAATGATGTATATGTTTTTGCAAATAATGCTTTCAGGGAATGTTGCAAGAATTTTTTTTTTTTTTTTATCTGATGAAAGTAAGAAAGTATAACTAAAGGTAAATGTTAAAAAGACCAAAGTAATGTTCGTGAATTTTCTCAAAAGATGAAAATAAAAATTAATTATGATCAGTTAAAAGAACTTAACAACTATAAATACCTTGGTCAGATTATTACTATAGATGGAAACATAATGGATGAAATTAATCATAAAATTAAACATGGTTGGAGTGCTTTTGGTAGAAATAACTTAATATGAAAAGGAAGTACTTAGTGTTTGAAAAGAAAAGTTTTTAATAAATGTGTTTCGCCAGCTCTTACTTATGAATCTGAGACTTGGGCACTTAATAGAAGAGTAATACAGAGATATTAGACCATACAAAAACTATGGAGAAATGCATGTTAGAAGTAATAAGAAGACATGTTACTGAAATCATTTAAAGAATTAAAAGACTGAAATGTAGTTGGGATGGACATATTTCTAGAAGAGATGATAAAAGATCGACAATTAAAGTCTTAACATGGATTCCAAGAGATTATATAAAACTGAGAAAGAGACTACATGTGAAATGGATGGATGAAATAAGAAAATATGCAGAGGTGATTTGAAAAAGAGAAGCTAGAGATTGGAAAAGAGGGATTGAACTTGAAGAAACCTTCATCCTGCAATGGATTGATAATGGCTGACAATAATAATGATGATGATGAAGGATAAAGAAACAAAATTGTAGGTTTAATTTGAAACTAGAATCCCTAATAGTTTACAAATTTTACTAAATAGAGGAAGATATTGAATAAATTTCGACTATTATTTTATTTTTTAATTTTAATTTTATTTTTCATATACAATACTTCAGGAAACTCTTTTATAAGTAGTAACAAAATTATTGAGGCAAGCGCCTACAAAAGTTTAGTAATATATGTAATGCTTTATTGACGTTTTTATTTTATTTTTAATGATAACTAAGAGAAAACATGATTCTATTTAATGACTATCCATTCAGGTTAATCAAGTAGTGAATGATATGGACAGATAGATCATTAATATTCTCAGACATATTTATGGATTTTAATGAGATCAGTGAAAAATATAAATTATGTAAAAATTAAGAGAAACAAATCTAAGCCATTTTTTTCAGTGAACCCTTATCATGTATAATCCTGAACAACTTCAAATAATCAAAGAAAGAAAATGCATAGGCATAATTTTAAAAGATTTTCAAAAATCTTTTTTTTTTTATTTAAAAATGGCAAGCTTGAAAAGCTTTATTATGAAAATGTCTGTTTTACAGCAAATCTACATTTACATATTGTTAACAGAATGATGTGAATATTTAAAGAAATATAATAAAGAGTAGGCACAATAGATTTGATCTGATGAAATCCATACAACGTATAATACATATGGTAAAATTTATTGGTAACTTAGACAACCAGTTTTATTTTAAATCTTTACTGACTTAATAGAATGACAGAAAAAAAAATCTAAACTTATGAGTTATACTTTATCACAAATATATATATAAAACTTATTTTCACCACTGTTAACAAACTTTTTAACAATTCCCGCAATAAGAAAAACTTTTTTCCTTTAAAATATATATCTTATAAAGTTCTTAACATTGAAGGCAATGAAATTATATACTTTCTTTTTTTACTTTTTAAAAACTTTTTTCTTCTTATCAACTATATATATATATTCACATCTTTAAACACCCAACGTTTTGACCACTTTTTTCTGTGTCATTTAAAAGAAAGTTTGTATATAAAGATAGAAAAACCTGTCTTAAATAGTTTGAATTATATAAAAGATAAATTAAAATAAAAACAAATTAATAATGTATAAAAAAGGATATTGTTTTAAAATAATGGTTAAAAATATAAAAAGGACAAAATGAAAGAAAATTATTGGTATTTTTTGTATATGTAAAGAAATGTGTATCAAAAAAAAAAAAGGAAAAGTTTGGAGAGAGAAAAAACTAAGTAAATATAGATTATATAATGTAATAGGTATGTAAAAAAATGTATTGATAGATGAAAGGGAAATGTCATTGTTTTCTATGATAAGGGTATATACATTTTTATATATTAATTTTATTTGTAAATAATGTTATAATTATGTAATTTTATAGATTATTGAATATGACTACAGAAAAAAGGGGTTAAAGCATTGAATGTTTAGCGATGTGAATATGTATTTATGGATGATGGGAAGAAATAAAGTTTTTAAAAAGAAAAGAGAGTATATAATTTGATTGAATTTAATGAAAAGAATTTTATTACAAGGTATTTCTTTTTTCCTACTCAGCATCCATTCATCCACTTATGTTGTTAAAAGGAGATTGCCTTGATACCACTTTAAAATTGTTGATTGTTATTGATATTGGGATTGTTTAAGTTTAATGGTATGTATATAAAAGACTTATTTCGCGGGTTCATCCGTGTTAAAAAAATTAAATATTGATATACCGATATTTATCACCCAGTGGATGACTTGTGTGATCAAGTTGAAATGTCGGTATATCAATATTTAAATTTTTTAATATGGATGAACCAGCAAAATATGTCTTTTATATATGCAACCCATGAATATATATATATACAAAAAAGCAGATGTGAGAAGATTATTCTAAGAAAAATATTTAATATTAGAAACAGTAGGTAGGACACAAATGTTTAAAATGCATTATCAATTTTAAAAGCAATTTTATATAAAAAGCAAAAGTATATACATGTCTTTATGGATCAAATTAGTTCTTGAATTAAATTACTTAACTTATGTTGGACATAATTTGAAACAGCAGTTAAAAAAACATAGATAATCATTATAATAATACTAGCACAATCAGGCAAACATCACCTTTGCTGCATGGGTATATTTATCAACAACCAATAATGGAACAAAATAATATGGTTAAAGCAATATAGCAAATGCAAATTGTAATAAAAAAATTCTATTCAAACAAACTCAAGCATAGCATAAATAAAAAGTACTCCCAATAATCAACCAATTCATTGCAAGTATTCTCAGCTATCAAAAATAACAAAGCCATGTAAGGTCAGGGGTGATATTTTGTCATATTAGTGAAGATTTGGTCTAGGCATCACTGAATATATATATATAATTAAGAGCATGCTAATGAGCTCTAAACAAGCTTTTTTTATTTATGATAAATGCTACTACAAGAGAAGGCATTCAAATCATTTTTTATCTTGGATTGTCCCCATCCCCAGACCAGTTTCGACCTATGGGTCTTTTCAGTGAGGAGTTGGGACATTAGATTCAAAAAACCAACTCAAGCTAAGCATTTATCTAAAAGTTAATTGTCAATAAGAAGATATGAAACTTTTAGACATCTACATGTCTTTAAAGTCAGCTCTCAAACTGAAAAAATCATATGGGCCTGAACATAATTCAGATACTCTATATATTAATAGGTTTAGCCATTTAATTTAGAGAAAGCCCCAACAGCAAAATAGTAATAGTAATAATAAAAAGTCAGATGTCACATAACTTATATATAGCTTGCACTTACAAATATGTAAAATTACGAGCATGCTAATGAGCTCTAAACAAGCTTTTTTTATTTTATGATAAATGCTATGATGAGAAGTCATTCAAATCAGTTTTATCTTGGATATATATATATATGTGTGTGTGTGTGTTGATAGTGAATCCATTAAGTAATTTAACAATTGTTTTTGAGCATATTTCTTCTATGCAAATATTCATGTATGGGTTTCATTAGTTAAACCAACTGGTCAAATAAGTTGTGTGATGATCCATGGGTAGTTTGTTTTGCCATGTAAAATATTGAGTATTTTTGTAGAGATATTAACTCTATAGTCTATTACTATCATAATTATACACTCTGTCAATATATGGGATATTTCATTGGTCAATTTCATATTAGTTCTCTCATGTAAATGTCTTTATGAAGTTTTGAAAATTTTTGGAATGTTATGGAATTATAAACAAGGTAAAAATAAAATTATAAATAATAAATAGGACTGCAGAAAGTAATCTTCAATTCTGTATTAACACTTTTTACTACTAAATTGTTGAGTTAGTGAAACATTGCAATTTCAGTGCTAGAGACAAACTAGACCCATCTAGTAAAATCTGGAATTAAGGATTTATTGGGTAGTAGGACTTATAATTTAAATAATTTGAATATATTATTTATCCTGACATATCAAGTAATGAAGAATTGTAATTTGAATGGAATCTATGCCTTGAAATAATCTAAAAAGAAACTGACATTTCTCACGCATCTAACAATTGGTATATATCATAACAAATTAACACATTTTTTATCAGTCATTTACAAACAAGGTTAACTATCTTAATTACAAAAAAAGAAGGTAAAAAGTGATATAAGCAAAAAAGAAACACAAAACAATGAAAGGCAAATTTTATAATGGATAAAGAATCCAATCCTTCAACTACAAATATGTCCATGCATATTCTAACCTTTGTTTGATTATTTAACATTTTATAATACTGCTTGCTAACATCTATTTTACACACAAAATGTAACAGCTATTGATACCTGTAGATGTGGACAAGCTCAAACCATAAGCTATATTCTTAATGACTCTCACATCTATGGCTACAAAGGCCGAAAATGAATAATGCTACTATGGAAAATTTATTTTCCGCATCGGATCTCTACAGATTCTTTTATGATATTTTGTTAATGATTAAATTGTCAAAAATTAATAATTAAATAAATAAAAAATAATGCCAATATTTAAATAAAACAGAAGCTTATACATAATTATAGACGCTCGAGTATATATTATTAATGAAAAGAATGTTTATAAATACAGTCAAGCAGTATCTTGTCATCAAAGATGTAAACAATAATTACGACATATCCTTAATTTTCTATGTGTAAAGAGAAAACATTTCACTTTTCAACAAAGCAGAAAATTTAAAAAAAAAACAACAACAACTATCGATTGATTTATAAAAGACACGAGAAAAAGCTTTTAGAAGCTGAAAATGTTTTAGTCATAATAAAAAAAAAAATACATAATTAAGTATGTCACTACACATATATGTTTTTATCAATCCAAAATGTTTTCAACTATTTCTCTAATCACTTCGATGTAGTCGGAGAAAGTAATCAATTTGGATTTTTCTTTTCTATACTTGCTTTAAAAAAAATTGAAATATTTGAATTTTTAATCTTTACTGTTCTCATAGGAAGAAAGAAAAAAAAATCACAACAAAATTATTATAATCTAAACTTTTTTTTTTTTTTTCGCTAGGAATTTTAAATCAGTTTCAAATAGATTTTCATAACATGTAGTTTTTTTCTCTCCCAGTTTTATTAGCTTAAACAGACTGTCATTTATCAACTTTAGAGAAGAAAATCTTTTTTAAAAAATGTCAAAGAATTTCCAAACTACTTCTTAAAAAAAAAATCTATTTAAAAAAAATTAAAATAGCATAATTTTATAGAATAAAATGATTACTAAATGCAATACGAAAAAACGGATTATACAATCACAATAATTTGAGTGTTAATTAGCTCATATAAAGATTCAAACATATTGATAAAATTTAGAGAAAAAATATTTTACTGCAAATAAAAGATTTAAAAAACGCTATTTGGATGCTTTTTATCGTTTTATATAATGAGTCTTATATAACTCTGACTTGGATGATATTAAATTGCATTTAGATAAGACTATAAAAAGAAAATATCTAGGTAAAGTATTTATCTTTACAAGAAATTGGTCTAAATTACGATATTAATATATAAATAAATCGTTGCATTTTATTAAAATGAGGAAATGGCAATACTCCAAGGCGGAAAGCAATTATCAGTAAAATTTATATATACAGTACTACAACATGATTGGTCAATTAGAAAAACAGTTTAACTGTTATTCTGACAGTCCTTTACACTATTCAAATGGTTATATACATCGTATTATTAATTACAAATGGTTTGATACTTTTTGCTATACAAAGTCTTAATAAAATTCAAATTTACAATTTATGTGTATTGTTAAAATACAAAACTTCGTAAATATCTTTAAAATTATAAATAGTAAATCCAATTAGGTTTAACATAATTTGCTTAATAAGCCACTATGTCCAGCTAAAGTGCTTCATCAGTGGCAGCTCCTGGGGTGTTTATAACAGTATCGTCACCAAAAAGTAAGCAAGGAAAGCAAGACAGAGCATTTTCAATCACATAACCATTTTATTTTTCTTTACCAATTATCGTTAAAAGATCTAATGTAATTTTTTTATTTTTATTAACTACAGTTTGACAAATAATATCTAAAATAGATCACTCTTTACTTCTTATTTCAATTTTTTTAGGTAATGACAATCGCGAAAATATAATTTCTTTACATATTCAATACTACCACCCATTGTGATAAATATCAAAATACTATTTCTTTCATTATCTTGTTATATTTTTTCGTAATAAATTTTTATATAATAATATATAAATGTTAAGAAAAAAAAATTCTATTGTTCATCCTAAATAAAAACCAAAATATTATTAGTTCCGAAGAGACACAAGAATAGATAAACAGACATGTTCAATGACTATTATTGCTGCCACAGTTCAACGGGTTACCCGTTGCTAAAAACAAACAAATTATGGTGGAATTTTTGAAATTCCCTAAATATGGTATTTCTGGAACAGCCATAATTAAAAGCATCTTTGAATAGAATTTCAAGCATAATTATTTTTTTAAAAACGGTTTAATTAGTTGTATTTATATAATAATTATGAAAAATATTAAATGATTGTTATATTATTGATATTTTCAAGCTCAAATTTAATAATTCATTTTTAATTGGAGTGCTTCAGCCCCACAATGCTTATGGACCAACCACCATTGTGCTTTATCATTGTCAATCCATTGCAGGATGAAGATTTTTCCAAGTTTAATTCAATTTTTCTGATTCACAGTTTTCTTCAAACCACACTAGCAAACTCTTATTTCAACCATCCACGTCTTTTCTATGTTTTTTTAAAATAATCTTTGGATACAATTTAAAATTTTAACCGACAATCTACTATTATCTCTTCTAGTAATATATCCAACTCAATTTTATTTAATCTTTCAATTCTCTCTGTGAGATAAATTAATGCATGTTTATTTTCTCTCTCATAATATATTATTTTCAATTTTTTGTTACTTCTAACATACATTTTATTTATACTTTATTGAGTGATCTGACATGCTTATGTGTTAGGAATCATAAAACCTATTTGCAACTCAATAAAACAAATGGATCACTATAAAAATGGAAAAAAATAATTCTAATTAAAAAATTTAATCCTTTAACTAGTTAAAAAAATTATTTCGCAACATTTGTATTAAAAGTATTACTATCTTCTCTTGTTTTGTCTTAGTGAATCAGAATATTATTTCTGTTTTGACATCAGTAACACATTTTGATCATTAATTTTTGCTGCTTTAATTTGTTATAGTTAATAATATTCTTAATTATTTAAAATAATATTAGCTCTATTTAGAAAGCTTTACTGGTCAAAGAATCACATTAAGCGTTCCCTTCCCATAAAACTTTTTTATATTATTATAATCAACTCTCAGACACTTAACAGAAGAGCATTAAAGAAACTTCAGACTACTCAACAAAATATGGAGGGATGTATGTTAGGAGTAACAAAAAGAGATCCAAAATAAAATACATGGGTGAAAAAACAAACAAGTATTACTGATATCACTGAAAGAATTAAGACACTGTAGTCAAGTTGGGTGGGGTATATTACTAGAAAATATAATAATAGATAGACAGTTGAAATCTTAAATTGTATTCCAAGAGATTGTGAAATTCCTAGAAAGAAATGACATGTGAATGAATGGGTGAAATAAGTAAGTGTTCTGGGGTAATGTGGAGAAGAGAAGATATAAATTGGAGAAAATGGATTGAACTTAGAGAGACATTCATCCTGCATTAGATCAACAATGGGTAAAATGATGATGGTGATGAATAAGCTCTGTATTTACAGATAAAATTTGGAACAAATAACATATAAATTTGTAAAGAAGGTAATTATTTTTATTATTCAATTCACTGCTGTGAATTTAGATGAAGGCATCTATTTTAATAAGTTTATTTTGTTTCTCTATAATGATTGCTGTATATTAATCCATGTAAAGATAGTAATTGGTTCCCTTATTTGCAAATGTGATACTATGATATTTAAATATGCCAAGAAGCAAATTTCTAATCTAATTTTTAAGTTATACTATTTAACTTTAAATTAAAGATTGGTAATTAAATAGTTGCAATTCAATTTATACACAACAACTATTTATTCAATAACTAGATTAAAGTTTCTTACATTAATAATTTACCTATAGATATCTGCAATAGTGCCTTTATATATTTTTGACCTAAAGTAAGAGAATACAACAGAGAATCTGTTTCAGAGACTAGCTACTTTAGACTAGTTGCTTGTTTCAAGTCAATTAATAATTTTCTTTTAATATTTGGATGCTTACCTTGTTTTTTGGAGTCTAGCTGTTTTTCTTCATTTTAAATATTTCTAGGTTTAACTTAGTTCAAGTCCATTTTAATAATTAGGTGTCTTTCAGCCACTTCATTGGATTCAGGATATTAGATATGATATATATATATATATATATATATATATATATATATATATATATATATATATATATATATATATATATATATATATATAACTACAACCATTAAATGTCTGTATTTTTAAATCATATAATAATAATTCAAACAAATATATTTAACACATTATTCAAAATTAAATAATATATTCTTTACCAGAAGTACTTTCAATTGTTTCACTGACAAACTTTATCAACTGTTAATACAAATGTACAAAAAATAAAAACTTGCATTACCCATCATTCAATCTATTCAAATTTCCCACAATTCTGTTGTCTTTATATTAGCTGATTGTTTATTCATTAAACCACCTCTATTCCTGGATATCATCATTGCCTCTTTAATTTTACGTTTTCCACTACACCTTTCAATTTGAATAATATTTATATCTCTATTATTAAATTTAAAACCATAATTACATGTTTTATTATGATCAAATATAATTGATGGAGTATTCATATTTATCGAAGATTTTTTTTTTTCTGTACGCTTTTATATAATGTCTTATAATCATTATATCATTTTTGTAATGTACATTTGGATTTCCCTATATATTTTATTCCACAACCACATTTCAACATATATATAACAGAACTTAATTCAAACTTATAAATCTTGGCTTTGGAGTTATTTATCATATCATTTATATTATTTGAAGAGAAAAAAGAAATTCTACACAAACCACTATAAAGTTTATTAATTAATTTAGCTTGTTGATTAGATATAAAAGGAATAGAAATCTGTTTATCACTTTTTAATTTACTTAATATTTTCTTATTATTACTTTTATTTTGAATATATTTTGTAATTGTATTATAAATAATATTCCTTCTATAATCAACATTCAACATATCAGTAATATATACATTAATATTTTCAATTTTATTACTAATAAATTTGCACAAATAATCATTTCTAAACAAAAATGAGTTCATTTTTGTTTAGAAATGATTATTTGTGCAAATTTATTAGTGATAAAATTGAAAATATTAATGTATATATTACTGATATGTTGAATGTTGGTTATAGAAGGAATATTATTTATAATACAATTACAAAATATATTCAAAATAAACGTAATAATAAAAAAAATATTAAGTAAATTAAAAAGTGATAAATGGATATCTAATCAACAAGCTAAATTAATTAATAAACTTTATAGTGGTTGGTGTAGAATTTCTTTTTTCTCTTCAACTAATATAAATGATATGATAAATAACTCCAAAGCCAAGATTTTTAAGTTTGAATTAAGTTCTGATATATATATATATATGTTGGAATGTGGTTGTAGAATAAAATATATAGGGAATCCAAATGTACATTACAAAAACGATATAATGATCATAAGACATTATATAAACGTGTACAGAAAGAAAATATATCTTCAGTAAATATTAATACTCCATCAATTACATTTGATCATAATAAAACATGTAATTATGGTTTTAAATTTAATAATAAAGATATAAAAATTATTCAAATTGAAAGGTGTAGTGAAAAACGTAAAATTAAAGAGGCAATGATGATATCTAGGAATAGAGGTGGTTTAATGAATAAACAATCGGCTAATATAAAGACAACAGAATTGTGGGAAATTTGAATAGATTGAATGATGGGTAATGCAAGTTTTTATTTTTTGTACGTTTGTATTAACAGTTGATAAAGATTGTCAGTGAAACAATTGAAAGTACTTCTGGTAAAGAATATATTATTTAATTTTGAATACTGTGTTAAATATATTTGTTTGAATTATATATATATATATATATATATATATATTCTATATATTTAATATATATATATATATATATATATATATATTCTTCTAGAATACAATCAATTTTTTTTTATGTGAAAATAGTTTCAATGCCAAACACTATATTTTCAGATGAATGACATTTCAAAAAATGTCTTTCAACATTGTGATCATCTTCTATGCAGTGATATTCTTTATTATTTTCTATTCTGTCCATTTAAAGAAGTATTTATAAAAATGAAAAATAATTATCCCACAAATAGACTGTTTGCTCTATGTGTGTTTTTCTAAGAGCCTATCTCCATGAGCCTCAAAGCATACTTCTTATAGGATATTTACTAAAAGATTGACATGCTTTGCAATTTTTAATGAATACCTCCATGTTTATGTATGATCCTTGTCACTATGCATTGTCATTCCAAAACATACTATGCATTTCTGTGAAAAAATATTTAAGCATTCTTAATTTGAAAATATTTTTTGTTGGTATAAAAAGTGATAAAGACATTGTTAAATATAGAGTATAATTTTTGTTTACCAATAAATTGTTTTTGATCATAATTATCTTGATGCTGATATGGATTATGGTAATTATTTGTAATATTCTTTTAATGCTAAATTTTGTGAAGTTTTTATACCAAATCACTCTGATTAGTTGTTTGCATTAGATATGATGCAAATATTTTATGATAAGGATAAAGATGATTATTGTTATAGTTGTTTAAATTATTTGTCATTTTATTTAAATAAAGCTTATCATTATGTTTATGTACTTTGCATTTTACTATAACAGTAGAGAAACATCAGTTAAATGTTCTCAAACATAGGAGTAATCAATGCAAGTAATCAAGAGAGTTTAGTTTATATTGATTGACTTCAAGATATTTATGAAATTGAAGAAGAATGATGAAGATGTTTCTGTATAAAGGTATTTACAACTACATATTCAAAAATAAAAAGAAAATAATTAAACAAATTTATTTATTAAAAAAATAATCAATTTGCAAATTATGAGTTGACTTAAACATTTTAAAAAAAGTATTATATAGATATTATGTATCTGTTTTTTTCTTCTGACAAAGAATTTAAAATTACCATATTTACATTGAAATATAAAATTGTCTATATGAAAACTTTTATTGGCTTAAATTTTATATTTTAATAAATAAATAAAAGGAAAAATTCTCTACTATTTACATAGAAATATAATTACAATTAGGATCTCTAGATAACACTATAGTATTACTCATAATATATCAATAATACATATAAATATATTAGTTTATTATTTTCTAAATATTATATAGCAAATATATATTAAATTCTGAAGTTTAACCGGAATTTATAATTAATTTTCATCTATATATATAATGAAGCCTATATTCAGTAATTTTCTAACAACTAAATGTATAAAACACTAAATACCTTCTATGTAAAATCTATAATTTGTTATAAGAGAGTTTTAATTCAACATAAAAATATTGGGAAAGTTGTTGTACTTTTAGTTTTTACAAATAGAAATAATATTGGCTGATCTACGATTTTTATATAAACTTGGATAAGCTAAAAGCGATTTAACTTCTGGCTTAGAATATTTTCAGATAAAGACCATTGATAGGTAACATAGTTTCAGTTTTGAATGCTTGTTTTAGATTGATATATTGCTTCATTACATAATAGCTGTAAATTATTTTAAAAACTACACAAAGAAATAGAATTACCTTCCTAATATTTAAATCTATAAATTTATTTTTAAAAAAATGCTTCTCTCTCTTTTACGTATATATATATATATATATATATATATATATATATATATATAAATGCAAAACCATAAAACAATACAGTACTAGATTAAATTCAAAATTTTACCAAAATCCTTACACAACCATGGTTTCATCTACTACAAATAGACCTTCTCAAGTGAAAATCAACCTAAAGGAAAACATATATATATATATACAAACAAACAAACCTTCCCATAATTCATTTCAAACTCCACCTTCCCTTAATATCAAAAGAAGTCTTCATAAGATTGATAGCCTCAGAATCAAGGAGTTTTATCATCAAAGTCTCCTTTATTCTTCTTTTTAACTCATTCTTTTCATAAAAAATAACCGAAGCATTGTCAAACAATATTCTATGACCTGTATTCAATTCATGAATATATAAAGCTGAGTTAAGATACCTATGATTTTAACTCTACTTATATGAACCTTAACCCTTTCCTTAAGGCTAAATTTACTCTGGCCTACATAAAATTTACCACAACTACATGGAATTTTATAAACAATACCAGGAATAGATCTACTATCAATAGACTGCTTTGAACCATTAAGTAATGAATTCAAATCAGAACCTTTCCTCCATGAAACCTTCTTTCCACCTAACAAATGACTATTCCTATAAACCAAATTATAAATTGATGCTTTAAATGGTAAAGACATATAATCATCATCCTTACCAACAATTTTATCATCCAAATCACTGACTATAAACATTATTATTAAATACCACTTTTTTAATAAAATCATGACTATAACCCAATTCTACATATTCAGCAGAAATTGACTTTTTGAATATCAGCATCATTATTAAAATTATTAAGCTTTCTATTCGACAACAAAATTCAACAAAGACATTTTTTTTATGTATAAAAGGCTGATAACTATCAGGCCTAATCATATTTCTCAAATTTTTAGGTTTTATAAAATGACTACAAAACAAAACATCATTAATCTTCTCAACATTTAAATCTAAAAACTTTTAATTTTACAAAATCAAAACCACCCTCTCAATTGTAAACTTAATACTAGAATCAAAACCATTCAATCCACATAAAAACTCTTCTAATTTCTCTTTCTGAATAACAAACAAACAATCATCAACATACCTAACAAATAATTTAATAGAACCTGAAAACATATTAATAATACTACACTCCAAATAATCAATATAGACAGCACACATCAATGGAGAAATGACATAACCAATAACCCAACCTTCTCTAATCTTATAAAACACATCATTAGACATAAAATACATTGAATCCTCTAACAGCAAAAGCAAATCATGAAAAACCTTAATCTTATCTGCAGAAAAACATTCTAATTTTTTTTTTTTTTTTTTAAAATTGAAAGAAAAACATCAATACTTTTTAATCTATTAACCGATTGATACATATTTTCAATGTCTAAACTACCAAAAACACAATCATCATCCAAAACAAAACCATTTATTTTCTTAAAAGCTTCAAAGGAAGAAGAAACACAAAATTGACCCAGTTTTATGTAATCCTTAAAATATCTTATAATAAATTTTGATATTTTATCAACAATTCCTCCTGTAAAATCAAAAATACATCTCAAAGGAAAATTATCTTTATGAGACTTCAAATTAAGAGAAAACCTTTGGAGCCACAAAATCACTAGGGTAACAATTTAAATAAGTAGCTCTATCAAAAATCTTTTTATTTTCCATAACTTTCATAATCTTAATTAATTTAGATTTTATTTTTTTACCAGGATCAGAATCAAAATAGCATATTTTCCATTATTTAATTCTAAAGAAACTTTACTTTTAAAATCAATATTATTTAACAATACAAACCGGCCACCTTTATCTTCTTTTAATAATATAACATCATTGGCTTTCAATCTTTTTTTAACAAAACTAATAACCTTAGGGGCAAAAACAAATTTTTTCTCTTTTAAGTAATTGACTATTCAAAATAACCTGTAAAGA
>JAQFVV010000600.1:73305-175400 GCA_028023455.1 Epiperipatus broadwayi
TATTACTACTACTTTCAATTGCAGAAACAAAATCAAAAATCAAACTTCTATTAGCAAATGGAACAAAGCCAGGACCCTTAGCTAAAATAGCCAAATCAGATGCATTCAAAATATAATTTGACAAATTTAAAACAGATGAAGCATCAGGCCTATTTTTATAAGACCCAAAGAGTTTAGATTTGGGTCTTATAAAAATAGGCCTGATGCTTCATCTGTTTTAAATTTGTCAAATTATATTTTGAATGCATCTGATTTGGCTATTTTAGCTAAGGGTCCTGGCTTTGTTCCATTTGCTAATAGAAGTTTGATTTTCGATTTTGTTTCTGCAATTGAAAGTAGTAGTAATATTTCTGATGAAAATAAAATGTCTTTACAGGTTATTTTGAATAGTCAATTACTTAAAAGAGAAAAATTTGTTTTTGCCCCTAAGGTTATTAGTTTTGTTAAAAAAAAAGATTGAAAGCCAATGATGTTATATTATTAAAAGAAGATAAAGGTGGCCGGTTTGTATTGTTAAATAATATTGATTTTAAAAGTAAAGTTTCTTTAGAATTAAATAATGGAAAATATGCTATTTTAGATTCTGATCCTGGTAAAAAAAATAAAATCTAAATTAATTAAGATTATGAAAGTTATGGAAAATAAAAAGATTTTTGATAGAGCTACTTATTTAAATTGTTACCTAATGATTTTGTGGCTCCAAAGGTTTTCTTTAATTTGAAGTCTCATAAAGATAATTTTCCTTTGAGATGTATTTTTGATTTTACAGGAGGAATTGTTGATAAAATATCAAAATTTATTATAAGATATTTTAAGGATTACATAAAACTGGGTCAATTTTGTGTTTCTTCTTCCTTTGAAGCTTTTAAGAAAATAAATGGTTTTGTTTTGGATGATGATTGTGTTTTTGGTAGTTTAGACATTGAAAATATGTACCAATCGGTTAATAGATTAACACGTATTGATGTTTTTCTTTCAATTTTAAAAAAATTAGAATGTTTTTCTGCAGATAAGATTAAGGTTTTTCATGATTTGCTTTTGCTGTTAGAGGATTCAATGTATTTTATGTCTAATGATGTGTTTTATAAGATTAGAGAAGGTTGGGTTATAGGTTATGTCATTTCTCCATTGATGTGTGCTGTCTATATTGATTATTTGGAGTGTAGTATTATTAATATGTTTTCAGGTTCTATTAAATTATTTGTTAGGTATGTTGATGATTGTTTGTTTGTTATTCAGAAAGAGAAATTAGAAGAGTTTTTATGTGGATTGAATGTTTGATTCTAATATTAAGTTTACAATTGAGGGGGTGGTTTTGATTTTGTAAAATTAAAGTTTTTAGATTTAAATGTTGAGAAGGTTAATGATGTTTTGTTTTGTAGTCATTTTATAAAACCTAAAAATTTGAGAAATATGATTAGGCTCTGATAGTTATCAGCCTTTTATACATAAAAAAATGTCTTTGTTGAATTTTTGTTGTCGGAATAGAAGGCTTAATAATTTTAATAATGATGCTGATATTCAAAAAAGTCAATTTGCTGCTGAATATGTAGAATTGGGTTATAGTCATGATTTTATTAAAAAAGTGATATTTAATAATAATGTTTATAGTCGTGATTTGGATGATAAGAATTTTGTTGGTAAGGATGATGATTATATGTCTTTACCATTTAAAGCATCAATTTATAATTTGGTTTATAGGAATAGTCATTTGTTAGGTGGAAAGAAGGTTGCATGGAGGAAAGGTTCTGATTTGAATTCATTACTTAATGGTTCAAAGCAGTCTATTGATAGTAGGTCTATTCCTGGTATTGTTTATAAAATTCCATGTAGTTGTGGTAAATTTTATGTAGGCCAGAGTAAATTTAGCCTTAAGGAAAGGGTTAAGGTTCATATAAGTAGAGTTAAACATAGGTATCTTAACTCAGCTTTATATATTCATGAATTGAATACAGGTCATAGAATATTGTTTGACAATGCTTCGGTTATTTTTTATGAAAAGAATGAGTTAAAAAGAAGAATAAAGGAGACTTTGATGATAAAACTCCTTGATTCTGAGGCTATCAATCTTATGAAGACTTCTTTGATATTAAGGGAAGGTGGAGTTTGAAATGAATTATGGGAAGGTTTGTTTGTTTGTATATATATATATGTTTTCCTTTAGGTTGATTTTCACTTGAGAAGGTCTATTTGTAGTAGATGAAACCATGGTTGTGTAAGGATTTTGGTAAAATTTTTGAATTTAATCTAGTACTGTATTGTTTTATGGTTTTGCATTTTTATTTTTTGCTAGTATAGTGTTAGACAGTTTTGGTTTTTTATATATATATATATATATATATATATATATATATACACACACATTTTAAAAGAAAAATTTTCATAGGCTATAGATATAAATAAAATGTTATCCCAGTTCATCCATGCATAATTTATTGTAGTAAAAATATATATCAGCTGGGTCACACTGGCTACCAATTGGGCAATGGATATAATAAAAATAATTATATATAATAAAAATCAGAAACTGTTCATTTTGTTATTACTATCTGTTTTATATTGGGATGACTTTCAATCTTATTGTACATCAATGTTTACAACACCCTTACAACCATTTTATAATATTAATTATCTAGTTCATAGCTAGTGTGATCCAGTTAAAATATTTTATATTTTTACTGCAATAATTTATATATGGATAAAACCAGATATTATATATATATATATATATATATATATATATATATGCCTTCTCCTAGAGTATTTAATGGCATGTAGCACCAATATATCTATATATTATTCTTATGATTTCGTTACAATTCTGCTTGATAAAACTTGATTTTTTTTCCAGTTTCCTAATTAGATAAGCTTTTTTAAAGTGGTCAGTTTATAACTAATTCAAATACTTAGTCAAAGTAGATCAGTAAATAGATGTGTAAATAATATTTAGCTGAAAGGTTGGGTGCTTATACTACACATGTCTTTATATATATATATATATATATATATATATATATATATATATATATATATATATATATATATATATATATATATATATATATATATATATATATATTAATGGAAACTATATGGTAGCTTACAATTGGATAAGCCAAATATAATGGAACGTTTATTAGGTATTCTATTAAAATTAAAGAATGAAGAAAAACAAAATTATTCCAGTTATATTTAAATAAATTGTTTAAATGCCCTTCCAGCTAGCTATACATAAAACAAATCTAAAATCATGTAAAGCAATGAGACCTATCTTTATAATTTATTTTTAAGGTTGATGTGACTAACTAATCAAATATATATATTAGAAACAAAGGGACTTTTACTAAATTCAAATATACACATCTAATTATGTAAATTTATGTACCTCTAAATATGTGAATGAATAATAATATGTATAAATGACCTACAAACCAAATAATAAATGAAATATGAAATTATCTTTTATTAAATTGTAAATTCAATTAATTTAATAATAACTTTGGCATTAAAAGAAAATAAGAATAATATAGTATCGCTCTTTTAAATAATTACAAAGGCATTATTTATAAAAACAAATAGTACATCCTTTATTTTTATGTTATAGTTCAACTTTAAATAATATTGATGTTTTAAATATAAATACAAAGAATAACTTATATGTATATACTTGTAATAAGTATATATAGATTAAATATATAAAGACATATTTTTTACCTAACCATTATAATATAAAGATAACAATTCATATATAACTTCAACCTATAAATTACATTTTAAGATTTTTAAATTATTTAAGATAATTGTCTGAACATCTGTTATACGTTTAATATTATTATAAAACAAGATGCTTAAATTGATTATTTATATAACGTTATATTTTATAATAAAAAAAATAAAATAAACAAACCAAAAATATCGATCTCAAAATATATTTATACATATAAAATTCTTTACTACCTTTTTAAAAGTTCCTTAGTTAGTTTTCCCTTAAAAGTTAATTTACTCCATGAGTTATTTCTTTATCCGTTTACGATTATTATTATTATTAGAATGCATTCTGTCAAAGGTGAAGAAATTATTATGTTAAAGAAAATTGTTAATTCCTAGTCACATGCATATTTTATCCTTTCAAAATTTCCTTCATTAAAAAAAAATAAATAAACAAATTGAAATATTAAATCCAGCATGTCAATTCCAATTACTTCTAGATTATGATTAAATTGACGATTATACATTTAAGATAGCTATATCAAGTTTCAACTCCAGATGCGACGAAATTTATACATTGAATTTTTTTAGTTGTTCCATTGAAAATTGCCTTGGAATAAATGAATGTGATGACGCAGCTCCTAGCTGCGATATATTTTTTCTTAGCAAGCCATAATTTATGTATTTACCATAAGATATATATGTTATTTCAGTATTTTGAAGAATAGTAAATTTTATAGAACTAAAGTACAACAAAATCTTTATTTTTCAGTTGTTTGTTCTATATCTATTTCAATAATAATAATATAATAATAATGGCTTCCTTATTGTTGTTGCTGTTGTTCCATGCGCCAGCTGATGCTATTTTAAAACTCATGTTATATATGTTCTCTTTTTAAAACAATTAACATTAAAATAAAAATAAAATATCAAGTATATATATATATATAAAATATTAAATTGAAAATTTGACATCTTTAAAAATATACATAAATAATTATTTATTGCATTTAATAATCATTATAAATAAAATAATTTTTTTATAATCTATAATTTATATGTCCTTATTTATTTCAATAATTAAATGTTTATAACGATCTACTATCAATATATATAAATAAAATAATAACTTCAAATAATAACTATATTTAATAAACATAAAAGAAAAATTTAAATATTTCATATGTAAACATCAACTTAAAGAGATTTTTTTTTTTAATAACAAATGACAATTTAAAAAAATATAATATCGACTTATCGATATTTACAATATATATATATTAAATTTTTATGCACCATTGTAAAATAATTTGCTATTATTATGACAAAATGACATTTGCCTTCAACAGGTTAGAGATATTGTTTTGTCCTCACTGCAAAATAGAAATAATCATTGCATGAATGAGAAATTATTAAATTAATGATTGTGAAATTAAACTTACATGAAATTACAG
Organism: Epiperipatus broadwayi; assembly: GCA_028023455.1. Taxonomy (NCBI): domain Eukaryota; kingdom Metazoa; phylum Onychophora; class Udeonychophora; order Euonychophora; family Peripatidae; genus Epiperipatus; species Epiperipatus broadwayi. The sequence goes on from JAQFVV010000600.1 coordinate 78,468, forward strand.
TACAAAATATAATAAAAAATTAATAAAAATGAAGAATTAAACTTAAAGTGATGAGAACTGATAAGATGAATAAAATTGTATTTGTTTTGTAAATCATGTATCTACTATGGTTGTGGCTCTTTATACAAGTTAATAAAATCACCTAGATTTAAATTCACCAGTTCTTATTACATTAAGATTGTCCACAGTCTTTTTGTACTTTTTGTTTTGACTGGGTAAATATAATCTTTTCATTTTTTTCTATTTTGTTGTGAGATTTCATAATATTCTATTTAATTTCTCTATCATTAATTTAAGTTTTATTCTAATTTAACCACAACTATGTATATTTTTCAACTGACCACAGACTAATATCTCTACTCAATTGAAGACAAATATTACTTATCTGAAACATCACTACATAATTTAGTACTTAAATATTTTATAAGCATGAACATGAAAAATATAATAAACACTTCTTATATCTTTCATACATGAAAATTTGACCTCCACTATATATATAATTAAAATATAAATGATAATTTAGATTTTTTGTGCATTTATAAAATTTACATGTAATAATTTTTTTACTGATCTATTTGAAAAACAAGGTAGTTGTAGTTCTTTAATCACTTCAATTTGTTGAAATCAAAAATCAAAGTAGAATATGCTTAAGCTTGTAAGTTATAAACAATGAGGATTGACAATTCCTCTACAAGCTTTATGATAAATGCTTAGCCAGAGCCAGCACTTAAAATATCTCTGTCAGTAACCCCTTCCCAAACCTCTGACCATGGTTTCATGCTTTGGCACTCCTGTAGAGAGGTGTCAGGCTAGGTTCAGAGGTGTCTGTCCCTAGACTGACACTTCTCTGAGGAGTGCCAAAGCACGAAACCATGGTCAGAGGTTTGTGAAGGGGTTTCTGATGGAGATATTTTAAGTGTTGTCTCTCACTAAGCATTTATCATAAAGCTTGTAGATGAATTGGCAATCCTCATTGTTTATAACTTACAAGCTTAAGAGATAGGGTCATGTGACCTATGACTCTTATTTTGACTATTTATAGTCTCTGCCACAAGTCTTATGCAATTTTATATTGCTAAGACTACTACTATATGGTATGGCTGAGGATTAATCAGCCCCATATAGCTATTTGAGTTGGATAGCTGGGTTTGAAGACATGTAGATGTCTGAAAATTTAAGATTTTCCACTTAATAGATAACTTTTAGATAAGTGCTTAGCTTTGGGTTGGCATTTTTAGATCTAGTGTCTCAACCTAGCCTGACACTTCTCTGAGGAGTGCCAAAGCATGAAACCATGGTCAGAGATTTGGGAAGGGGTTCCTGACAGATATTTTAAGTGCTGGCTCTGGTTAAGCATTTATCATAAAGAATATGCTTAATGCTTACAAGATGAAGTATCATCTTTATAAGATCTATTGCACAAAAAGTAGTTGCTTTTATTGACAAAGTTATGATTAATGTGATTTAGAAAGTGCATTTTGATGGACTTTTTTAATGATGGAAAACTATTTATGAAAAGTATTTTGATAGAATCCCCAATTTAAAAGTGAAATTATTCATCATTTCGAAAATATTCTTAACTGTCTGAAGTGATCTGCATTTCTATAATTTTTTTTTCAAACATTGGAGAACATTATAATAAGAGACAGAATACTGTCAATAAATGTGAAAAAAAATTTTAGTTCCCCTTTATTATTTTACCACTTCGTAAAAAATAAATCAGCCTCCCCAATGAATTATGGAGATTTTTTTATCTGCATATAAAATTTCCATTTTGCTCAAGATTTAATTTTAAGAATAGCAATGTTTAAGAATATCAATGGCATAGGACAATAAATACTACTACTATTGTTGCTGCTACTGCTACTACAACAGTGGCACTACTTCTACTTTCTACTACTATGATGACTACTATGAACAGTGATACTACCACTACTACCACTAATAATAATAATAATAATAATAATAATAATAATAATAATAATAATAATAATAATAATAATAATAATAATAATAATAATAATAATGATGATAATAATAATAATAATAATGATGATTATGATGATGTCCTTCTAACTTAAAAAAAACAAGAAAGAATTATATATATATATATATTAAATTTAATATTTTTATGGATTAATTAAAATTGTTAAACACAAAAATGAGTAAGAAATTTTTTAAAATAGAGAAAAATTATATAGCAGTGATGTTGTTAGGTAACCACCAATTACAATTAACAAAACTTTCTCTAGTAGTCAGCAATAGCTTTCAGTTTGACTTTCCTTAGAGTTAAAAAACATTCACTCTTGTATTTTAATGCCCAATATATATATATATGAATCTTCAAAAATTCTATAGATGTCCATTAAAAACTGTATGAATTAAATATTATTATGAAAATTATAATAACAAATAATATACAACAGTTATATAAATACATATAATTAATAATTACCAACAAAAAGCCATATCAGGTACATGGTTTTGTGCCCTTTTCAAATGTTAAGTATCTATTTTAGTGTTAAGCAATTATTGTAGATGGAACATCATCTAGGGTTCTATAGTAAAGATAAAATAACAATAACAAAATAAAACATTGATAAAGAAAAATAAAATTTCCAAAAAAATGCCTATATAAAATAACAATATACAGAATAAATAATACATATACTATACAATTTTAAAAATATACTTTATATAATTTTCCATTCATATTTAATTAATCAGTTGTTAACTAAATTTATTGAAGTTTTACAAATAATCATACAATTATTTAAGTTGTGCTTAATATATATATATATATATGTTTTCTTTTTGGATCTTTAATGTAATTTAAAGGTTTAATATTTTTGTAGCATCTATTTTATGTCCATATGTTAAGCAGTGAATGTATAAAGCAGATTCATTACCCCCCCCCCCATTAATTGCATAGTTTTTATATATCAGTGCAATTAATTGGAAAGATGATAAATTTGCTTTACACATTCTCACCTTAATATATGGGCATAAAATAGATGCTACAAACCCTATTGAAGCTTTAAAAATTATATTAAATATCCAAAAAGAAGACAAAATATGAAACATTTTAATATTAAGCATAACTTAAATAATTATATAACTATTTATAAAACTTTAATAAATTTAGTTAACAATTGATCAATTAAAAATGAATGTAAAAATATATAAGATAGTATATATAAAGTTGTCTAGTGTATGTATTATTTATTGTACATATTGTTATGTTATATAGTTAATTCTTTGAAGTTATATTAAAACTCCATATGAAAAAAAAATATTTTACTGATGTTTTATTTTATTATTGTTTTTATTGTACTTCCATTATAGAACAGTAGATGGTGTTCTATCTGCAATAATTGATTAATGTTAAAATAGATGCTTAACATTTGGGAATACAAAACCATGTACTGGAATTTGTATATGATTTATTTTCTTATTTATTATAATTTATATGAAAAAACACATAATGGACTTCATTAATTTCCATTTTTGATTATATTAAGTAAATATATGCATGCAATCATGTAAAATATATCCATGTATTATCTGATTATTCAATGTCCTTTTTAAAAATTGATTCTTTATCTTAATCATTTTCACTTATTATTTATCCAAGGTAAAATAAATCTTTGTCCAAATTTAATCTAGTTATTCTGATCCCAAGCTTTGTTTTCTTCATACCACTTTAGCAAACTTTCTTATTTTATTCATTCATCTCACATGTCTCTTTTTAGATTTTTTACAAATTCTTGGGATTTAATTTAAAACATATCATCTCTTTTAGCAATATATTCATATCATTTCCATTTCAATTTCTTGTTTCAATAATGTTGGTGATATTTGTTTGTTCTCTCACCATTATACATTGTTTTTAATCACTTCTTGTTACTCCTCATATATATCACACCATATTTCATTGAGTGCTCTGAAGTCTTCGTATGGATCTTCTGCTAAGAGCCCAAGTCTCAGATTTATATGTAAGAAGTAATAAAACATATCTATTAAAATATTCCTTTTCAAACACATACACATATTTCCTTTTAATATTAAATTATTTCTACAAAAAAAACACTATATCTAAGTTTATTTCTATGGGTAATGTTACTTTTTATGTTTTGATAATCTTACCAAGGTATTTGTGAGTATTAAGTTTGTTTAATTCATGATTACTAAATTTTATTTTATTTTTTTTAGAAAATCCATTGAACATTATTTTAGGTTTTTAGCATTTATCTTTAATCTTACTTTTTACTTTCATCTAATAGTTCTTGCAACATTTTTTGAAGCATTATTTGCATAAACAACAACATAATATGCCAAATCTATTTTTACTCATTTGGTTTCTCATTTTAAATCATCAAATACTACTTGTATAACTGCAGTAAAATTTTGCACACATGGAATCACCTAGTCACACTCATTTTCTAGTAATTTATTGCATTGTCATCAATATTTATTAGAATATAATATTCTGAATCTATATTTTGATAATCCACTGTTTAATTACTACAGAAATGCTTACAAAATCAAATGCCTTTTCATTATCTAATCCAAATCATAATGATAATTCATATTCATTGGACCTTTTCATAACTTATTTCAATACTTGAATGTAATCCATTGTAATAAAATTACTTTTAAATCCAGCTTCTTCTTTTTTTGGTCCGAATCTAAAGTTCACTGTGGATGAGTTGTAATTATTTTGATAAAGGTTTTGTATAGAACTAATAAAAGATTAATAGGTCTGTAAGTTCTAATGGCTTCTTTATCACTTTGCTATAATATCAATATTACTATTATCTACTTCCAATCATCTAATACATCTTCTTTGACAAATATATATATATTGCTTTATCTGCTTCTTTTAAGATATAAATAATATTTTTATCATTTCCTAGACTTTTTCCTTTCTTTATAAACTTGACTGCAAGTTTAATTTCATTTAAAATCCTGGAACATTCTTCAAAATGCAATAATTATAGTAAACACTTAGTTTTTTTTTACTTTTTTACTACTATGTAATTTATTATAGATCTCTTCCACATATTTTATAAAGTCATCTTTCTTTTTAGTAATAGTTTTATCTCTTCTTTTTAATTCAGTAATAATTTTCACTACCAATTCAAAACTATATTTTTTAATGTCATTATTAATTCTTTTGTATTATTTTACAAATTCTCGATTTTAAATTTCACTTAATGGATAATTTTTAATAAATTTTATATTACTTCTTTGTACCATCTCATCTCATTTGAAAATTTATTGATAAATTGCTGTTTTTATTTTTATATAATTTATTTTTCTTGCTGTACTTAATCAAATATCTGCTATCTTCTTATTGATTTCAGCCAAATCTGAACCATTTTCAAAAGCTATTTGCAAGTTCTATTTTAAATACATTGGAGTGTTTCTGAAGGTTATGAATACTTACTTTTCTAATAGTTTTCATCTTTCTAATGTTTCATTAACAAGTATATTACTTCTCACAAATTGATAATCAATTTTTGTATCAACTCTTTATGAATCCTACAATTTTGAAATAAAATACTTTGATAGCTAAAATACAATTCAATTTTACAATACCTTCATTTGATTGCATCTGCATTCATTTTGTTTTAACTTTAAAAAAAATAATAATATGGGATTTACATAAAACAAACTATGGATTTCATATAAAAGAAAAACTATAAGTCAATGTCTTGTCTCATTTCCCATAGTACTTTCATTTTTCTATCATTTATGAATTCTAGCATTAAACTCATCTATGGTTTTATTTAAAAATTTGGTCTGGTGAAATAAGTATCTCAAAAAAAGAAACTAGATTAAATGCATGTCATATATTTTATTTTACAGAAAAATCATTTCCAGAACATAGAGTTAAAATGTGAAGATGATTGACCAAACTACAATTTACTGACCAGTAAATATATGGCTATGTGAATTGATTATTACTCCATTTTCCAAATAAAATCATATGCTTGTTTAAAAAACATCAGATATCTAACAAACTCTACTCACATTGAAATGTTAGTTATGCTATGATAAAAGATAGATTAATATTTAAACATGTAAAAAATATTTCTGCATTGGATGAGTAAAAGTTTATTGCATCACATGAATGCTAAACAGTTATTGAACCTTATAAAGAGTTTGAAATATAACTAGATAAATAAATCAAATCAATATTAGCTGTTAGATAAAAAAAAAAGTAAACTAAGTCAGTGAATTTATATAACTATAATAAAAATAGCAATATTAAATTACAGTAAAAATTGCATTAAGCTAAACATCTCTTACTAAATATGGCAATGCAAAATAAGTGATCCTAGATGTTGGAATTAAATAAAATAAATTTCTTCATCTATTTAGATTTATACAAGAAATAGTGACTTTATTATTAATTAAAAAAGAAAGTGGAAAAAAGGCTTTAAAAGAGAAAGATAAAAACAAATGAAAAAATTAAGTAGGAAAAATAATTTTACAATTGTTATAATTGAAATATATATATGTAATAAGTTAACTGTTTCACAGGTAACTGTTTATATCACCTAACATATCATACCATTTACAAATTTCTTAAACACTTTATAAATACTCTTTATTTATATCATGATATGTTAAAGGAGAAATCAATATATAGGAAAAGAAAGAAGAAGAAGAAAATATATCATCTAACTGTGACTTTTCTAAAATAGAACAGATATTTCAACATTCTTACAAATATTTCAACAATAATGCCCGTTATAATTATAAATTTATAACATTCAACTCTTGGTGGAGGAGTTTATTATAATAAAGATAAATATGGAAAGTTCTGAGTTTTTAAATATTTATATGTTTAATGTGGCACTTTATCTCTATAAATGTCAAGATATTGAATTATAGAGAGTTTCCCTTATAGATGCAAAAAAAATTACACTTTAATGTTTTCATTGGTCATACTGTCTATATCTTTTGACTGTGATTTTGTAAAATAATATAGAACAGATATTTTCATAATTTTAAAATGATTTTAACAATAACACCAGTTAAACATTATCAATTTATAAACTTTAAATTAAATTAAATGTTGAAATGTTCATTTATAACATTCAACTTTGATGAAAGAGTCTATTATAATAAAAAAATGCTGAAAGTTCTGAGACTTCTTAAACATTTATATGTTTACTGTAGCAGTTTATAAATATCAAAAAAATGCATTTAAAAGGTTCCTCTTTTAGATGCAAATAATGTTTACAGATTACTATTTTTATTGATCACTGCTATATCAGCTGATGTGATTTTTCTAAAATAAAATGAAACATATATTTCCACATTCTTAAAAATGTTTTAATATATATATATAAATTATAACAGTTGTAACCTTATTATTGCCTACATATATAAAAGATAAATAAGTAATAATAAATATGGCTGAAATAATATGTTTAATGATCAGCTAAGTCAACTTTCGATACAAAGTGTCTGTATCAAAACATAACAAAGAGATAATTGGCAGAGAGTGACAGTTACATTTATTATTATTTACTCATCTTTTATATATTTTCTAGGGCTTCGAGCTTTATTTTAAACACATATTAATATATATTGTTCTTGAAAAATTATGATGAGAATAAAAAAAATTATTGCTTATTAGGGGGTTATGCTTAAGCCTTTAGCACTAATTAAATTCCATCCTCCTGTTTTTTTCCAAAGACAAAAAAAAATGCTGGTTATGATTTTATTATTTTTTAAAAAATTGACAAAGAGTTAACATGTCCACATTCCATTCTATTATTTTATTAATCAGGCTGCAGCACTTAAAAGGTTTGTTTTTCTCACACTTAATTCTAAAATCATATACATATATTAAAATCTTATAAAAGATTTTCCAAAAGATGTTCATAATAAAGTATTGTTTGTCTAGGAGAAGAAATTCAAATTATATTTTCTTCAAGTTAAGTAAATCTGTAAGTATTTCATAAAATGAAACTTTTTTTCTTTAACATACACTTAATTTGTCAGACCAAGTTTATTGTTAAATAAATAATTATTAATGCTCTTTTTTGTAAGATTACTAACAACATTTTTTTATAAAGGCGGCTATTTTTATGCTTATTAATAATTTACATTTGAGATTTTTAAAAAACTTCATCCATAAAACGTCCATTTCATCTTATTATATATATATTCCAAACAACGGTAAACAATTTATAATACAATATAAATAAAAACTCAATAAAAACTCATAAAGAAATATTTTCAATTATATTCATAATCATTTTCAACTCAGCTTTCAAAATAGAATCATCTATTATTGGTAATAGATGATTCCATTTTGAAAGTTGAGTTGAAAATGATTATGAATATAATCGAAAATATTTCTTTATGAGTTTTTATTGAGTTTTTATTTATATTGTATTATAAATTGTTTACCGTTGTTTGGAATATATTTAAGTTTTGTTATTGTATTATTGATATTAGCGGACATTTATTTTGTTTTATATATATATATGGGACCAGCATTCAGACTTTCAAACTTTTCACAGCTATCCAATCCATCTTATATAGCTGATACACATGACCACATACATGTGAAAAAAGATAAAAGATATGCAAAATACATATTTTGTGCTCAGTCAGCACTCACCACTTGGTTCAGATAACAATCACTCTCACATATATGCAATCACTGCACTGTTTATTTTAAGATATCAAATTTTAAAATTTTAATGAACAAACTTCAATTTTCTCCACTCTTCAGCTCTCCTTATCATTGAAAATCTGAGGATTGAAATTTTCCCATTAAAGTTTGAAGATTTTTCTATCTTAATATAAGCTGAGCAGTGATTATATATTTGTGTGGAAGATGTGATTTGGACCAACTGATAAGTGCTAGTTTAGCATGAAATATGTATTGAACTGGATACTTTATCCGATTCAAGGGTTCTATCATGTAAATTAGAAAAAAGAAAAACCAAGTTTTATATGTGCAATAACACACATACTTATTTATCTTGAAATCTTATATTTTTAATTCTAAGTTGATTTTAGTATAAAATATATATATTTTTTATGACGCTTGTTTTCTTTTAAAATAATTAAAAGCAAACAAAGTTTAATTAGTGCTGGTATATGTATTTTATTTAAGCTAAAAAAAAAATAATGTTGATGTATTTCAAAGCTGAGATTTAGTTTTGTATTTTATATATATATATAAAATAATAATCATTTTTGTAAGATAAAGCCCTGTAAGATATTGTTTTTCTATTTAAGATTGAGTGGGAGATAGAGATTTACCTTGGTTGAAAGTTGCAAAAAAAGATTGCGCAGGAGATAACAAAGGACATAAGTAGCTGGGTAATTTTTTTTTATTAGAAAGAGGAGGATTCAAAGAGACTATTCTGGTCATTCAGTTTTTTTTTTTTTTATTTTATTGCTCAGCTTATTCAGCTTCTTGTTATTGAGGATCAATCCAGATTTTAGCTGTTATTGAACTGTTGCATTGTGAAAGTGACTAATTTTTTTTTTTTTGATATTGGTGCCATGGGAATCACCAAGTTGAATTTCCATTGACCGACAATAACTCTATTTGCCATGATAATAGGAGTCATTCAGATGCCATGCCTGTAATATACACCATGAAGAATCTCCACAACATGATGGGCTGAGCCTTTCCAAAGATGAACCTCTGGAGCTACAAATTGTGACTTCAATCATGACCTAACTGTCAAGTCCAGAGTGGATCCCGATAATGCCTCCAGACTTCTGAACCTGTAGTAAATGACAGCCATTGTAGAGGACTCTATAAACTGAACTTTGTGTGAACAACAGAAATTAATATTATCTCAAGGTAACTTACCTTTCCATATCAAAATCAGGGCTAAATCTCTAATTAAGTCTCTCGCAAATCTCAGCTTAATCTTAAAAAGAAATTATATTTATGATGTATAATTTATCAATTTAAATATTAATGTATTTTGTTTATTTTACATTACAATCTTAGTAGCAAGATTTTCAATCTTAAAATGTTACTTGTTCGAGAGTGTAGGGTGAGTGATATTTTATATGCTTAATAATTTCTTAGTTTTATGATTAACCCTTGTTAAATGCTCAGACCGACCTTAGTAGTTTTCTTTTATTTTTGTTTGTTTGTTTGCTTCGGCATTAAACTAAATCAAACTTGGTTTTGGCTAGCAATTTATAGGATATATGATTTATTTATTTTTTGATAGAGATTTATTTGCTATAATTCAGATTACATAGTTCATGTTTCTTTCTTGTGTGAGACTAACCTTGGCTCGTTTCAATGTACTTGTCCATGAGAGTTTTGCAGAATTATGACATTCTTGGTTCCGACATTTCTTTTCTGGACTAAGAAAAGCTTGTCTGCACTGTCCTGTTATTCTCCACAAACATCCATCTTACTAAATCTCTATAGGGAAAAGGGAATTGGTTGGGTGAACAGCTAGCAAGAAGATATGTTATTATTGTGTTATAGATAAGAAATGAACTTGTCTGCCTGGGTATTTAACATAGTACTGCTCTCATACACTCAATGTTAAGATCTGCTAAGTAAATGTAGATAAAGTTTCATGTTTATTTTGTTATTATGTTTAATAAATTTAAAAAGTTCTTATAAGTATTTTGGCTGACGTTTGTCTCAGTGTTTTCTCAATTATCTGAATCATATTCATTAGCTTTTGCTCTCCCTAGGTTTAGTCCAGCACATTCATGTTCGTATATCCTGCTCACCCTTAAAATAAATGTCTAGTTCCGATTTTCGGACTAGTGGCGCCCTCATGGTCAGGATATACGAAACTAAAATCTTTTGTCTGGTACAGTATATTGGTCATTTATCTTTTTCACATGGATGTGACCATGTGTACCAGTTGTATAAGATGTATTCAATAGCTGCCAGAAGTTTGAAAGTCTGAGTTCAAGTTCCTTATAATTGCATTTAATATAGGCAATTTATATGTATTTAAATATTACATATTCAGCCTGTATTCTGCCCATCCTTTTTCTATATAATTAAATGGACATATTAAGATTCTATGTGTGAGGGGTCAGAATGACTTAAGGTCATCATAATATTGGCATCATCAAGAGTTTTGAGCATTTCATCCTCGGATTTTCAATGTGGATGACTGAAGAGTTGGAGAAGATTGAAACTTGTTCATTAAAGTTTGAAGATTTCCTATCTTAATATAAACTGAGCGGTGTGTGTAAAGATGTGTGGGGAGATGGTGATCTGGACCAACTGATGAAAGTTGGTTCAGCACCAAATACATATGTTGGGAGATCATTCATCTTTTTATTATGTATGTGGGCATGTGTATCAGCTGTATAAGATGGATTAGATAGCTGTGGGAAATTTGAAAATCTGATAATTACATTAAGTTTAGCATCGCAATATACATGTATTTAAATATTATACCTACATATATACCCATTATTAAAAATCAGTCAACATTTATACAATCCCAATATCAATAACAATCAACAATTTCAAACTGTTGTCAAGGCAATCTCTTTTTAACAATAAAGGTGGAGAGAGAGTGAAAGAATAGAAGATATACGTAAAAGTATAATAGTAAAAAAGTAGCTATGAGGTTTAAATATTTGAGAGATGATAGGAAAGTTTGGGTAAATGTGATCTGGATTGATGTTATTTGCTATTAATGCATAATGGTGATTAATTATAGAATATATTATTGTGCATTGTTGTGATGCAATGTATTTCCAAATATTAAACATATTTCAGAATGAGACATGCATTGATAGCTGTCTATGAATATTTTCTTTTTTTTTTCATATGTCATAGCATCGGCCAGGAGGCGAACCCGCACCAACCATCTTACAACCAACTGCTTGCTTGCTTGCAAGGCGGCAGCGCTGACCTCTCAGCTAACAATGCTTGACAATGAATATTTTATTTTGGTTGGAATAGTCTACTTTATGACTATTTTATTGTGCCTTTGCAATGAGAGCCTAATATCTATACACACACAAAACATACTGAGTATGTGATATATCCAATGTATTCCTCTAAAAATATTACGCCCTTTTATTTATAAAAATACATTCTGATATAAGAATTTCTTTTTCTTACACTTGATACTTTAAGAAAAGTATTAGCTAATTTTGACTTTATCAATAAATAATTTCTATTTCATGATATACGGAATTACTATATGTAGGAATTTCTTTCTAACTATAATTAATGATTTAAAGTCATTCGTAAGCTTTTCTCTTCATTTAAAGAGTAATGTATATGTTTAAACGACTGATAAATTATAGAGGTTGAAACATTTTGCGTATGTAATAATCATGAATAGTTAACTGAGAGAAGGATTACAAAAGAATTAATATAAGTTGTTCTTTATCTTGTCTTGTGATCCAAGATTATGATTTGTAGTAATTTTCCATTATCATTAATCACACAGAAAGATGCACTTAGAAGTAAATGTTAAAAGATGACAAAATTAGAAAATTTATTTTGCAGAATAATAAAAAATATATACCTACTCTCTCTTTCTCTATATATACAATTTGAAAGCAAAAATGATGTGATTTCATGAAATATAGTTTTTTTTCTTCGTATGTCAAATGGGTTATATTCGACTGTTAGTAATAGCACACATATACATATACTAACATGTGAGCTATTACTAAAAGTTGAATGTAATTGAAAATTTAAATAAAGTTTAATTTTTCTAAAGACATTCAATATTTAATATTAAATTATGGAAACAGTTCACTATATAAATGCAACATTGTGTAGGATAGACAGATCTAATTCATAAGTACCAAATTAACTATGTAAAACCACATGCTTTTTTGTTATATGATCACAGTAATTCAAATTACATGCATACATATATTTATATCAAATCACCTTAAACATTAAAAAATGTTTGGCTATATACCCTCTGTGAATAAACGTTTAGAGTATGCATCTCAAAACAGCTAAGATGCAGACTCTAAATGTTTATGCACATACCACAGATGAACATTTCTTAACATCTGATTTGATATCTATTTCAGATAGTTGTATGCACTGGAAATATTTTTGTACACATATATTTATATAAAAAATACTTAACCATGGGTCAATGTCTTCAGGTATGGAAGATAGTAATGATAATTAAAAGACAGTAAATAATCAAAAACTGTATCCTGTTGCCTTTTAACTTACATTGCTAATCAAAGATTTTTAAGATTATTTTTACTTTTTCTGTATTCTTTTTACATTTTCTTTCTTTTACTTTACAGTCTTAAGTCACTTAAGTCAGCATATAGTATATGAGCAAGTATTGTTTTCCCCCAAATAATTTTTATTGCAATATTGTTTTGTTTATATAAGTAATAAAGGCTGATAAGCGTTCAGTGTCAAAAAAAAATGATAGACACAGATTATCAGCTCTTTCATGATCAGTACATTTAATAATTAATCATTGAGGAACCTTTTTGGAGCACAAATTTAATTCAGCAAATAGTTATATATCTAATCATGCCTATTTAAAGATTCATGTGCAAATGTGAAAAGTAGCCTAAATTGATTTGTCTTACAAAATTTATTTAGGATGTCTCTACTAATTTAATGGCAAAGCAAGAGATTATCTTAAACAAACTACTTCAACATTTTAAAAATATAAATACATGGGACATGCAAATTTTTCTTGCTTTAGGGTAATCAAGTGTAAATTATGAGTCATGGTCCCAATGAGGAGTAACAACAAAGTTATGGGAGGAGGTTAAATTTTCAAGAAATTTATGGATAATAGTATTAAAATTAAAGGATTTTTTAGCAATATAAATCAAATTGGAACATTACATAATTTCTATTAATTATAGGAAATTGAAAGATTTCATGAATGTTAATGTATGGAAGAAAGTAATGGATGTAAAAGTAAGCAAAGTAACATCTTCATCCTCTCAAATCAAAATGCTTAAGATTGGCCTATATAAATCAGAATTTAGGTTAAAGATGAAATAGCCACTCTTATCTTTCCATAAAATCTCTATATTATACTTGGGTTTGAGTTTCCTCAATACTCAGCATAGCATCATTGAACTGTTATAAAAATTAGTAAGGTGAATATGTTACAAAGGTAAAATCCATTCTTTTTAATAAATCAATACTATAAACTATTTATATGCCAATAGTAGGCACAGTCAACTGTAGTTTGAAATAAAGTTTTTTCACAATGATAATTCCATTTTGAAGAATTACAATATCTAAAATTTACATTACAAATTAGTCTCTAATTTACATGCAGTGTTCAATTTACAATGTATCAAAGCATTTCAGAGCAATATCACATTGATTCACAACTTGTATATATTTTTCAAGTTTTTGTTTTTCAAATTTTGGTTTTATTAGTGCATGATCTTTAATCTTAGCTCAGTCATATCGCAAACATCTATCAGTACAAAATTCAGAACGACCTCTCTCTCTATGGATACATTTTTTTGGAATATTCACTACACTTTTTGAAGTAGGACATACATACCATGTGTTATGATTTAACTTCATCTACACATTTTGGATATATTTCAACTTATCTTCATATATATATATATATATATATATTTATATATATATATATATATATATATATATATAAAATATATAAATAAAGACATGTAAAAAAGACATGATCCCAAGGTGTTCATTTTGTATTGAACAACCACTCAGTTAACTCAAACCACAATCACTTACTCTTTATTTATTAAATATATATTATTCAGTTTCTGCATTATACTTTATATTTGAGAATACAGCTTTAAATACGTATTATTGAATAATTATAAATATAATTTTTTTGAATAGATTTATTTTTACCAAGTATCATTTTCATTATATTTATTATGAATACCTAATGTACCCAGTTTACCCAGTCTATAAAGGCCATGACTTTTTTTAATTGATCACTTTAACAATTTTTTAAGGATTAAAAAATGAAAATTAAATAAAACATTTTAATATTATATAAATAAATATGATAAATGTACCCAGTCATTTTTGTATTACAATTTAATAATGGCAGAATTACTTTCTAGATGACCTGAAAGGCCATCATTTCCAAAGACTGTGATTTTTTTTTAATTTGTTACCTTAACAATGGTTTTTAAGATTTAATGCAAATTAAACAAAAAAATTTAATATTATATAAGTAAATGTGATAAATATACCCAGTCATTTTTGTATTATGATTTTTTAATGGGTTATAATTTTTCAAAGTCTATATAAATGTCACTAAATATATACAATGTTTAGTGTTAGTAATTGTTTTGTAATCTGAATATTACACTGTGAATTTGCCATATAAATAAATGTGAGAAATTCCCAATTGAAACGTTGAAAAAAAAATGTTTGGAAGATCCCAGTCTTCAAAAATGAAAGTTATTAATAAAGCTAAATTAAAATTAAAATTTTTAAATTTACCTGTTATATTTAATATGTGAATTTGACAGCATTATGGACTAGTGCTTTATAAAAAAATTACAGTTACTAATGGTGGAATTATTCTCTTCACACAGACTGCTTGTAATATAAATTATGGTTTAATTAGGTGTAGTTATTTATTTTTAAAAACAAATTGTTTTTTTTTTTATTTTTCAATTATGAATTTAACAGCATTACTTATGGAAAATGTAGTTTTTAAAAAAAAATTGTTTTGGCATATGCCTTGGGAACACTTACATTCACATCACATAATGAACAAATAAATATTCATTTACAATCAGACAACAGAGAAAATAGGGATTATATATATATATATATATATATATATATATATATAATCCCTATATTGTACAGTCTATATATATATATATATATATATATATATATATATAGACTGTACAATATCTTTTTTTCTATAGTATCAGTAAAATATATATAAATTTTTTTTGCTATTTGTTATTATATAGTAACATAAAAAGAAAACTGTTCGACTGATTTGAAAAGTTTCATCAAGAATTAGATTGGTCTTACTATACATTTTCATTTGATAATTTGGATACAATATTTTCATAAATTAAAAAGAATGTCTAATTGATATTTTGAATAAAGATCTTTTTCAGATTCAGTTTAAAAGTTCAATATTTTGCCAGAAATGCTGTTTGTTGTTTGGAAATGAGTATTATGAAATGAAGGAAAGTTAATAATCAAAATTTCCATCAACATATTTATGTGAAAGTGATTTTTAAAAATTAATGGCAATCAATATGAAATACTGGTACAATTGGATACTGAAAACAGTTCATAATGCACAATTTTTGGTACTATTTTATTCATGAGAGTAATTATAATATTCATAAAATCATATCTACTGCATGAATTATTAAATTAAAATTTATTTCTTTTGTTTCTAATCTGCATTTAATATATATATATATATATATATATTGTACATATACATACAGTATTCAATTATTTAAAAAAAAAAAAAAAAATTTTTTTTATTCTTTCATACATACAGAGATTTATATGTATAGATTTATTATTATGAATAAGCAGTTCTTTTTGTGATTTATTATATAATATTTTTTATTATTAAATAATATGTGTTAAATTTATTTAATTTTCATTTTGTTAAAAGAGAGTAAATCAGAAAGGTGTAAAATAAAATTGTTAGATTAGGAGATAAAAATTGTACACGTGTGAAACAATGAATAGATCTGTACAAACACAAAGATGCTTTTACACTTATTTCTGATGGCTATAGATGGCCAGCTTTGTTGTTATCTGTATCTTAAGATTATTTTTACAAAAGAGGTGCTTTGATGTAGATAACGATAGCATCAATTTTAAGTCAAACTTGTGAAGCTTTGATTTTTTTTTTAAGATAAAGATTTCCAGATGTTTTTTTTTCCTTTGGTTGAAATTCGCGATATAAATGATTAAAACAATTTTTTTTTAAGCAGTCAGTCATAAATTTTTTTAGAGAGATGATCAGTCAGTCTTAAATTTTTTAGAGTGAGAGTCACTCAAATTATTATTATTATTTTGAGACTCAACTCAGTCGGTCCTTCCTTGTTATTATTCTTAAGCAGAAATGTAAGCTCGGATTTTTTTTTAAAAGAGAGTGAACGCTTTAATTCTTTTTTTCTCACTCTTTGAAAGTTGAAAAAAAAAAGAGCAAATGAAATGTGCGTTGATATAAAGCAATTTCCAGCAATATTAAAGAAGAGGAAAATGGAACAAGATTGAATTTATTATAAGTTAATAATAATTATAAAAATGATATTAACATATTTGGTTATGCAAAATACAATGCCTCTGCATTGCTAAACCATTTTTTCTGCTTCCTGGTTAATACAGAATGAGTCAAAATCACTGATCTATCTATGAAGTCATGTATCCAGTAATAACCAACAAAATTATAGATTTTGAAGCCAACCACACAAGCTATATGGAATGCTTTATTTCTAGTTCCGGGCTTATTAAAAGCTCATTACCTTCCAATGAATGGAGAAGAGGAAATAGAAGAAAAAGAAAATTTATAACATCCATGTAGAACCAAGTTTGAAGCCATAAATAAAATTTTTGTTGATTTACCTCAATCATCTAAAGTGTCGACAGCAATTATTTTTTTTAAAGGAGAGAGACAAGCAAATCCACCGGTACCTACTTATTCAAAGTACTTATAATATTTTTTTTAAATGGTAGAAGGAAGCCAATCAACAGTGAATAATAATGGAATTGAAGAAACAAGCAAAGTCAATTGATTCAGCATTATCTTAAAAGTATCTGCAATAACTTTCTTTTTTTGTTGTTGTTGTTGTTGTTGGTGAGCAAAGAAAAGTAGTCTGAAAATTCAAACTAAGGACATTAATAAGAAGTAAAAAGTAGACGGGTAAATATGAACTTTCTTTAACCGATTTTATTCTTTTGCTTATTAAAAGTAAACCTTAATTTACTGGTCAAAGCAATTTTCTTTTTGATACAGAAACATTAAAGACTTGTTTATCTATAGTTATTTGCAATATCTCACAACATAGCACAAACATAATTTAAATCTTTAAACTTAAATTTTTCATTATTTTTTTTTATTTTTTTATTATATATTGTAATGTTGAAATGTTTTTTTTTTTAATTGTTCTTCAGATGTTAATGATAATGAGCAACCTATAGATATATGCATTTATAATGTTTTTTATTTTTATTTTATCTTGTTGCATATTAAAAATTAATATATGTATTTTATTTTCTTTCGCTATAAGGTTGCAAAAGAAAAAGATATTTTTATATATGTGATTTTTGGGTATACATTTTAAACATATATGTTAACATTACCGAATGCGTGAATGTGTAACTGCTTACCCAAACACATTAAAGAATAGGTTATATATGATTAGTTTAAAATAGTAAATTAAAAAGTAGGGCATTACATTTGAATGGAAATGAAATAACATATACAAGTTACACCTGAAATTTATTTTATGATATGATAAGTAAGAAAATTCTTAAATAAGCATTTATAGAATATGTATTTTTTTTAATATTGATTTAAGTCAGCTTATTTTGAGATATCAAGAAGTGACAAACCTATATATTAAGTTTATTTGCTTATACTTATATAAATTTTGTATATTAATAAGCCATTTATTTAATTGTCGATTTAACTTTAAAGAAGGAAAGAAAGAGTAATAGTGTTAATAAAATATAATTATATATCTTAATTGGTTTCCAAGTAATTATTAAGAATATTGTGTTTTTTTTTTGTCTTAATTCTATCATTTTAATTCATCATCATTGCTCGCAGTTATTAAGTATTACCATTCGTATATATTGAGCAATCACTTGCAAATATTAAGCGTCCGCAAAATAATAGGTAAACTAGAATGTTGATATTTAAGTATTTAAGGATTATGCTTGAGAATAACCAAATTTTGATAATTATAGTTCAACATAGAAAGCTAAAATTGTGTTGTGTCCATGAATTTAGATCATCCTCATCAAAGATGGATATCATGTTATTATTTAAAAATGTTTCAAATAATACTATATAAAAGTTATGATCGCCATCAATCATCATTAATAAATTATAATCATTAAATTTAATGTTTAGCGTAATGAATATGTTTTAGTAAATAGGGGTTTATAGAAAATTGAATATTATGCAAAGAGATTCATGATGATCAACCATCACCATTAGTATTATTAAATCCCAGTATGAAATAGGATAATTTTAATAGATGCCTATAAGTTTATAAAGATGAATTTATTGTTGTGAGTTTATTGATAAGCCATGGCTGGTATCATCATCACCATTATAATCATTATTATGACATCACTATTATTATCATTATGATATTATTATCATCATCATCATTATTACCTTTATTGTGATAAATAATCTAGTTAAATGGCCATCAATATCAATAATGGTCTTCACATGCTTGTTTAGAAGCCATTAATAGGATTATACATGTCTGTTCATCAATATACGCTAATGAGCTAGCAATGTCTATAAGAATCTTTGATCTATAGTATAAACTTTGGGTAATATTGGGATCTTGTAATTTTATTAATATAGATAAAATGTAAGAATGTCATTTTGTTCAATAGTCATCCAAGTCATGTGTAATAAATATGTACTGAATGAGTTTGAACTCAAGTACACTATAAATAGATACTTATCTAGATTGAAAACAATCTAGTGGCGCTCATGGGAAAACACATGTACTTAGCTAAACTGAATAAAGAGAGATATCATCCCTTTCCAATTTCATAATATTAGTTTTATAAAATATATTTTTTTATAAGTTGTCATGAATAGCACCCGTGTGTGCATGTGACCATGAATGGTCTTATATATTTGGAAAGAAGGATAGGAAGGATTCTTTGTTAGAAGAACCGAGTATTGGAGATAAGCATAAGGCACTCCAGGAATCTCACAGTGGGTACTTTTATTCAGTTGCTATATTTAATATTATTTTTATGAGATGACAATGGCCAGTATGTTTTATTGTTAGGATGACTGCCCCAATATATAAATAAATACCAAGAATCTTTAATGCTGATATTTTCAAGTGGCACAGTGATTCTATAATTTCTTTATCTATGCTATGATGAATTAATATAGTTACATGGTACAGATTGGATAGGCATATATCTAATAATTAATAATTTCCCCTATCTAAATATTTATTATGGTTACAATGTGACATATTAAAAGAGTTACAAATTATAGTTACAAATACAGATCTTTTATATTAATTTAATAATTACAAATACATATTTATATTAATTGATACAAAAATTGTTACAATATATATATATATATATATATATATTAAAACTTTCATCATATATATATATATATATATATATATATATGATGAAAGTTTTGATTAATGAGAAATTTATTTCAGTACATATGTAGTATTAAAATTATTAATTTACACAATTATTAAGATTTATAGGTCATATAGAACTTCTAGATAAATAATTTACAAATTATTTTAGACTCTTCAAAAGCCTGAAAGTTAGATTGATGAATCAGCTTTTAAATTGCTCAATTTTGAAATAAAGTAAGTTTAATTGAACAAGTAAATGTCCATAATAATAACTGAAAAGAGATTGCATAGATACTAATACCTTTTATTCTTAAAATTTCTAGACTAACCAATAAATGTTTTATAAACAGTAGTAAATTTTCCATACATGAGTGCCACCTAGTGCAAGCCTTAGTAATCAATGCTCCTCATTGAAAAATGCCACAAGCTAGAGACTAGTCTGGGATATTGAATGAATATATATATTAGCTAGGGATTTTATGCATAAACCTTCTTGTATCCATTGATTACTAAGGATTACACTTGGTAACACTATTATATGAAAAGTTTGCTACTATTTGAACAGTTTGTGTAATCATAGGAAGTAGTAATCATGAAATGTTTTATAAGCTAAAAATTTGTTTGCCAATGGAAACATGTATCTATGTGTCCATGCTTATGTACCATAAAAAGATTCATATAGTTCAGAGGGAAAAATTCTTTGTTAGATAGTGTTAGTTCATCAACATCAATAAATTTTTTCTTCATCTAGGATAGTAATTCAAGTGTTAGTAGAAACAATAAATTTGTCTCAAAAATAGTACCATTTTTGTTAGGCCAAATTGGGTGATGAATTTTTTCACAATATATAAATTGAGTACCATAAAACATATATTTAAGCAGTATTATGAAAAACTTGTATGCATCCATGTTCAAAAATATATCACCTTCTAAATTGATATAAGAGTGAAAATGTAAAAGAATTAAATATTACATAAATACTTGTGAAAGAAGAATGTTGGCTAGATCATGAATCATTTTGCTTCAAAAATAATAGTTGTATTGAAAATATGATCTATTGTAAATATATTTGTAGAAAATTTTACTTTACTTTTTAGTAAATTTAAATGATAATACATTTAATTAAGCATGAAAATAACACTTTGGATTTTTAAACTTATGTTAATTAGGCATGTAATTCTCTTAAGCAATGAATTGTATGTCATTAAGATTCTTTGGTTAAAAATATGTAGCATTTCTAATTGGATAAACAATGAAATAAAGGTAGTAAAAATAGAAAATATTAAAGGCAAATGAAGTACAAATGAAAAATCATTTACTGATTTGGGCCACTTTAAATATTTTTTATGCATTAAAAGAAACATATAGATCTAAGAGAAAGAATAATATAATTCTATTACATCTGTGGATAATATTTTGAAAAAATAGAATATTATAAGGATCTTGAACTATGATGCATGAATCTAAATGGCTTGTTTAAAAATACTATATTCATCTCATTAACTCATATAAGATTGATGAAGCTAAATTACATTATCAAAAATGAAATGATCATGGGTCCAATATGACTTTGAAAACATTTAAAATATGACAGCTTTCAATTATATAATTTTTTGAGTATATGCCAAACAAAATGTTGTGACACTAATTGTATCAAAGTTTTTGATGTTCCACTTCATGAAAACAAAAATATGTATAACATATTTTGATACTGTTGTGGAACATTATCATCATCAATTACAAAAAAAAGGACATCAAATGTTTGATTAAATAGTTTGATTGTAATCATAGTGAAGTAATTATTAAATGCTCAATAAAGTTTCAAAGAATTAAAAAACAATATAAAATATGGTTTGTTGCCAAAATAATGCAAGGAAAGTCCTGCAGAGCATTTATCTTTGTTAATTAAAAATGTCTGTTCCTCAAAATTTGTTCATGTTTACTACTATAACATGGTAACAAGTAGAAAAGTATTGGTAATATGGTATACAATGAAAACTTGTTAAATAGTTTCAACAATGTATTCTATTTTAATAAATATTTTTAAAGTACTTTATTAAGCATATATTAATATATACATCTGACAATAAAATTTTTAATTTTGGCTGACTAAAAGCAAAATATTTTTATCATTTTAGTTTCTATTTTCTACATTATGTTAATATTTATAGTCCATTTTACTATTTTAAAGGATAAGCTACAGAGTATTTTTAATAAATTTAAAAAGATTTTAAGTATTTATCAACCAGTGATGGAAGATATGTATTTGGTAACTTTGGTATTTGATGTTTATCAGAATGAGAATATAAATTAGTTTAAATATTTTATAGATTTTTAAAGAAAATATATATTTGAACATTGTGATGCAAAATTTATTCCAATGTGCTTTAAATTCATTTCAAAAAGAAAGAAAATGGAAATTTTCAAAGAGATGATATAATTATTTCAATTAATTGTTTTGCATATAGAACTTTTGTTCAAATATATCAATTTAATAATATATTTTTAGATATGTTAAATTTATTATGATGATATATATTATGTCAACACATTCTTTTACATTTAAAATATATTGTAGACATTTAATAAATATGATAATAACTTCTAATATTCAATATATTCTTATCTCTTAGCTTACTTTACTTAGAACTTCTCAAATACCACATACCATTGCTTTATACTTGTTGATTTTTATTTTTATTTATAAATAGTTTATATAGTGATGAAAAATCTAACAAATGATGTTATTAGGAGTTAAATCCAATTACATGCACAATTAAACTAGACAAAAAAGTATTCATTTCAGCCATTTTGAAATGAATAATTTAAATATGCAATATGAATAAATACAGCACTTCATTCTACACATGAAAAAATTGGAAATGACAGCCTTTTCTTAGACCCTCAGTATTGCTGTATTGCTTTCACTTAATAGACAGCCAATCAAATTTAAAATGCCATTTATATTGTGATTCAGTTCATATAGAGACAGTACATTTATGAACTCCTTCTTGTGATGTTTAGTTATGAGACATATTGAAAGAGACTGTGTTTTTTTACTATGTACTTCAATTTACCTGTATTACTAACATTTACTTTTTATATCTCTATTAGAACTAAGATTCTAAATATATATATATGCCATTTTACATTTTCTTGATTAATAAATTAATGTAGTACAAATATATTGTTTATGCTTGGAAAACGTCAGATGCACAAACACATACGTCACACACACATATATATGTAGCATTTATTTTTTTAAATCAATAAGTAAATTTATGTAATATATCAATATAAAATTTAATTGACTACAGCACAAAATGAAAATATAATTTTAAATTATAATATTAAAAAGTAATATAGATATGAAATTGTAAGTAGTTAGTTATATGTATTTATCACAAATACTTAAAGCATAATTAAATGTAAAATTATATTTGACATTCGTTTGTGGTCAATTAATAATTATCATAGCATTAGTATACACAGTTGTTAAGTTAGAATTTCAATGATGAGCATATTTATATAGATACTTTTTATATTGCTTGGCATTAGTCATAACTATAAAAGAGAACTGGGATTTCTTCACATGATTACATATAATCTTGTATGTGATTAATAATTACATATTTAGTAATTTTTGCCAATATGTATAAAGTTTATAAATAATATTTACCGAGGCTGTAACCTCGAGAATATGCGTGTAAAATGCGATAGTAGGGACCTCTACAGGTGTTTATCTTTCCATTGACTCGTTGTAAATCGAAAGATTTCGCGAGTGTTAATGTGTAATAAGAATGTGGACTTTATCAGTGAAGTATTGAATAGCTTCACGTTCGCAGATCTAACCGCTTCAGCTTCATCTATTTAAATAGAAGTAGGTTGAAGTAAAGAAGGATTCCCCACTTTTCTTCCATGGCGTAAGCTTGTGTTTAAACACCTGTAGAGGTCCCTACTATCGCATTTTACACGCATATTCTCGAGGTTACAGCCTCAGTAAATATTACTTATGTAATCAATGTGCGTTTAATAAATTTATAATTAAAAGTTTATAAAGAAAACAGAAATTTCCTTTATATTTTATAGTATATGTTTAATGCTGTAAAGCCAATTTTTGATATGATATTTAATTGTGTTGTGTGTTTATAAAATTCGAGCCATAAAATAAAAAAGATCGTCAAGGAATTTATTAAAATAAAAAGCTACGTTGTTATTTTATTATAGTTACGGGTGCTTTTAGCAACCCTAATGATCACATGTATGTTATGTAAAATATAATAGCATAACGTGAAAGATTAGTTTGTGACTTTTTTTTTACATTCCATACCATTTATTAATTTTAAGTTATGACCACATGAAAATGCACATATTAACTCGTAAGATTATATAAATATTTTTCATATTAATAATTCATATATTAACTCGTATGATTTTATAAATATTTTTCATATTAATAATTTATATTTTAAAAGACAGTTATGTTATATAAGAAAATTATGTGCATTATTAAAATCGAATATAATGAAAAATTAAAATATTGTCACTGTGGGCTTAATAAACAACTAGCCAATTAAAACATTGAAGAAAAACAATATTAAAAATAATAAAGTGTAAAATTAATGATTTTAAAACAATATAATGAAAGTTAATAGGAACAGAAAGCACAATAAAGGAAAATTAACTAATGTACATAGCTTTTCTATTTTTCAATTTAATTCTTCTTTTTTTTTTTTTAAATTGGACTCTCTTTATACTACAAACAAACAAATTTTATAATATTATTTTTAATTGGTTTCTAGATATGGCTCCTAATATATAAAATAAAAACCTATATATAATACTAATTTATTTTCAACATGTTTTTCAGTTTTAGCAATAAGAAAAGGATTTTTTTAGTATGTTCTCACTATTTTGACACACCCCAAATTGAATGTCACGATTGTTAAAATAAAATCAAGAAGGAAAAAATCCAACTAAACAGCATTATAATTCAAAAAGTTCTCAAACAAGCAAAAAAATGTCTCTCGGTTTACATTTTCAATGAAACATAGAAATATAGCTACCTAAACAAAACCTCAAATTACGAAAAAATAATTGAAGCTTATAGTCAAATTATGGATTGTAAAAGTTAGCAGACAATCTCTTCAAATAAAATTTATAACTAAGAAATATTACTACTAATAAAATCAATTGGATTTCATGAAACAGTTTAATATAACAATTCATACAATAAGATTTCTATAAAAAATATTTTTCAGCTCGTTTCAACAAACTGTTTATAGAAACTATTTCTAAATTAAAAGGCATAAATAATATCCCAAATAGAATCACAAACACATTTCCGACTCTCAAATTCTATGTCTCAAATTCTATGGCGTCTTATTTTAAAAATATTATATAAGAAATCTATAAATACCTTCATTTTAAAATATATATTATTAACATGAACACTATGCAGATGGAGGCTAAATAATATTACTTTTTTTATTTGTCGAACATAACTTGATTATTATGTTACTCTTTGATATGTTTATATTATTTTTTAAAAACAATGTATTTTATTACAATAACCAAATTGAAAATATCCACTAAATCCTACTGAAACCGTAGTGTTTTATTATAATAATTAGATTCAATGTATACATAATATTTATAAAATTGCAAAACATGCTGAATTACAACTATATCACAGATTAAAACTGTAAATGTGATGATGTGATGTGATGTATTATGGCTTCTCCTTAAACGAAGTCAAGAATATCTCAGCAATTATGCCCAGATAAACCTGTTAGCCACTTTATTGTTCATTCCCCACTCTAAATTTACCCATAATCTGCTCTATTTCATTTTCACAACATAATCTTTGTCAACTCTATAACCTTTATATCTAAATCCCCCTTATCTTTTCCCAAACCCAGCATAAAAACCAATAATTCACTTTCTGTATAATCACCCTTTTCATATTTATTTTACCACAACTTCATTATATGTACCCTTTCTGTTTTCAAACATTTACATTCAATTAACAAATGACTAATATTTTCTATTCCTTCCTTACTTAATTTACAAAATAAATCACCCATATTTTTCCATTTACATGTATATTCTTTTGTAGCTAAAGATCCCATTCGAGCCTTAAACAATAAACTACGTTCCTTACTATTATCATATATTAACTCACACCTAATATTCTGTTTATTTCTATATATATTTAAACTCTTTTTACTCTCCATACTATTTCTCCATCTCTCTAACTCCCTAGTCTTTATTAATAAATTTATTCTTTTATCCCATTCCTTACTATTATAACACTCAATAATCCTCTTAACACAATCATCCCATCTTTTGTACAAATATACTGATATAAATTCTTTATCCAAATATTTTGCATACCGCACTACCTTTCTCACCCATCTTGTTACCTGCCCTTTACTCATAACCCAATTAAATACTATTTTAGCTATTCTTTTATTATCCATAAACTGCAATCTACCAAACATTTTCATTTTACTTTTTGCATCTCTCATATGAAAACTTGACCATCCCATTTCTCCTTGAATTGCCTCCCTTGCTGTCCATACTTCTGCATCCAATGCATGTCTTCCTACTTCCCTTTGAGCTTTTTCTAAATAATCTAATATCTTTTTACTAACATATAATGCATCATTACCATATGTTAACCCTGCTACTGCAACTCCTTTCCATATAATTCTAGCTACATCATATTTATTATATGAAAACACTGTTAATTTCTTTATCAATCCCTTTCTTTTCTTTGCTTCATTTATCAATTTTTCCCCCATTCATCCAAATAATTTTTCTGATTACTTAAAATGATTCCCAAATAACTATATCTATTCACCACACTTCACTTAATATCTCCCAATAAAAAGTCTACATCTTCTCTTTCCCCAGTATTAACCATCATTATATTTGATTTTTCTTCACTAAATTTAATCCCCATCTCTTTATCCATCATTGCACATGTCCTCAACATAACTTCCATATCTTCTTTTTTTTCTGCACACAAAAATATATCATTTGCAAAAAAAAGACCTGACAAAATATATACTCCCTTACTATCTATTAATGGTATCTCTATCCCTCTTCCTAATCTTTCTATTGCTCTTTCCATTTCACTCAAATACAACACAAACAAAATAGGTGACATAAGGCATCCTTGCCTTAGTCCCACACCATTTTTAACTTTAATTGATTCTATATTCTCTAATTAATATATATAATAATTATTTTCATATAATTTCTTAATAATATCTATTAAAGCTCCATCCATTCCCAAATTTGCTAAACTTATCCATAATCTATTTCTATTTACTCTATCATATGTCTTCTCTATATCTATAAATCTATAAAACTCATATAAAACTGTTTACCTGAATTCCTACTTTTATCCATAAGTTTTGTAACTACAAATAATCTATCTCCTATATGCCTATCTAATCTAAAATCTCCTTGCATTTCCCTCACTACATTATTCCCTTGCATCCATTTTACAACTTTAGTAGCCACCATATATGAGAAAACTTTATATAAAACTGATGTTACCACTATCAGTCTATAATTATTCAACTTTCTATTATCCTTACCCTTTCCTTTAAATAATAACCTTTCTCTTGTATTACTCCAACTACTTGGGAAAACTCTATTCTGTGACATTTTATTAAAACAGGATAATAACTTTACTTTTGTCCTATATCCTAAATCCATTACCATCTCTGCTGCCCATCCATCTAAACCTCTTGTCTTTCCACTTTTCAATTTCTTCTCTACCTCATTTAGTTCATTTTCTGAAAACCTAATATTTCCATTACTGTATTCTTTCATATTTTCTAACACTCTATCATTCACATCTAACATTTTTTCTATATTCATTACATAACTATTTAAGATTCTCTCTAAATCTTCTCTAGAGCTACACTCTGTTCCCTCATCATCTAGTAATACTAACTCTCTCTGCCCTACATTTCTCCTTTTAATATAATTCCAAAATTTTTTACTCCCATCTCTTCCACTTTTATTAATATCCTCCAACAATTTACTATTCAATTTCATTTTCTCTCTATAAATATCTATTTTAGCATACTTCTTCTTTTCTAAGTAATTTTCCCATTTAGCATTAATATCATTTTCACTTTCTTTATTCTTAATAGCACTCTTATATTGTCTACATGCTTCTTTCTTTTCTTTTACACTTTTACTAATTCTCATTTTATTACTTTTATTCTTCTGAATATTCTCACCTAAAACCCTATTTGCCACTTTTTCTACTTCTTTACACCAGTCCTTATACTCATCCCTAACCCACCTTTCCATTATTTCTTCAACTTGTATTTTATACTCTTCCAACTTATTCTTATCATTCACTCTCCATCCACATCTTTCACTATTATTTCTACTTTTATTTTTATTCTTCGTCACATTACTAACCATTTCAATTACAATGAAATTATGATCACTAGTGCATACTTTTTTTTCATTATCAAACACCTTAATTTTCTGTATTTTATTTATTCCCTCTTTCTCTACCAATACATAATCTATTGTGTGAAATATATTATTTCTGGACCATGTGTATTGTCCCTCATAAATATTTAATAAATTTCCAATACTCAAATTCACTTTCTGACAAAAATTCTTCAAAAGCTGTCCATTTTTATTATCTACATAATCAATTTCTTCAATATATCCATTCATATCCCCTATAACCATTATTCTATTCCCCTTTTCTTTAAAACTTTGTATATCCTTAACTAGACATTTGTATATGTTACTATTCCACTCCAATATAATTTGACTATCTCCAGTAGCTAAATAAACTATAGCCACCATCCATATAGCAACTTTATCCATATCATAGTGCCACCTAGTGTGAGCCTTAGCAATTAATAGGTGCTAAAAAGTATTGTGAATCAAAATTTCTATATTATACCTATTCTGCCAATATTCCAAGACAAGTTTTTAGCTTGGACTAGGAGGCACTATTGTATGGAGAAAGTTACTACTGTTTTAACATATTGTGTACGCATTAGCAATGGTAGTCATGTAATGTTTTAGTATTTTACATCAGAGATTGTTACATCTAATTCTTAATAATAATAATTTATATTATTACTAGCATCATTATTATTATGTGTCATCAATCAAACATTAACTTTGTTAATCATGAGAATGGTATTTTTAATAATCTTTATCAAGTTGTTCAAAGTAACATTCATCATTTGTATGATATAATCCATTCACCATGATATTTACAAAATAGGGCAATGTAAACATGGTAATTTATGCAGCAAACATCATGTATAAAATGCAAATATTTTTTATATCAATCTTTTTCCAGTGTTCAATTGTCATATCCATGGCTTGAATGATTGTATTTTCTATTGTTAAAAATATGTTCTTCATTTAAAATCTTTTTTTCAGTCTCCATTGCAATTGGGCTTGAAGTTAGTTTTTGAAGTCATCATTATCAATTTAGAAGTCAGTCACAAATTCTGTCATTATAATCTTTCACTGTTTATTATTTAATTGCAAACCTTATTTTATTTTTGACTATCATAGGTCTTTTTCATTTTCAGATCTATGAAAAATATTATCACATCTAAAGTATTTGGAGACTATCCTTCATTCATTTTATTTAATTTGGGTTTCCTCATTACATATTCTACATAAAAGTTAAAGAAATATGGTGATAATGCACAGTCATATCTTTATGCCATGTAAAACCAATACATTTCAAAAAATTCTAATTGAAGAATCTAGTCCTATTTAGAGAATCATAAAAATAACCTTCTATCCTAAGAATATTCAATAATTCAACATAATTGACTAAAACAAAGATGTTATCATAATCATTAAATTAGAGGTAGACTTTTTTTATGTAGTATTATCTGTTCTTTGCAATTATTCAATATAACCAGCAAAAATACTTTTAGTACTTTGCTTTTCTCTGAAATGGATTTATGCATTTGGTATTTCTTTTCAATATAAACTCTTATTTGTTTTGAAATGATATTTTAGAATAATATTACTTGCATATTGTGTAAAAAAATATATGTTATTTTGCATTCTTTTATTCAGACTTTTTTTTTTTTTTTGGTATGGAAATAAACACTTGATTACTAGTAAGTAGGTCAATAATCATAGTATTTCAAGTAAATGAATAGGTTAATAAAAATCATGTTTAGCATTCTAGTATTTGATACTATTCTATTTCTGAAATCAGACAATTTATAAATAATAAAAACTTTTCAGAGGATATCAATTTTTCATCCAATTAACAATCTAAGATATATTTTAGATTAATTATATTGTTTTCTCTTTACAAGTTTAAACTGAGATAACAGATTTGATTTAATGCAACCTCAATATTACAACTATTTCAAACCTCTAATTTTATTAAATGACCAAACGGCAACCCAACAGTTAATACATAATTTATATATTTAAAATAATCTTTATTTTTAATTAACATGTAGATGTAGAATACATATTATAGATGACTCAGGTAATCTCCTTGGTTAGACACTTTTGATTTCTATACAAATTGGAAAGAATACTATCAAGACTTTGTGTATGAATGCTCATATATCTAATAAACAAACTTTTATAATTATATGTTGTTGTTTTTTTAAAAATCAATTAAAATCTATATAATTTTTATTCATATAACTCATATATAATATCTACTTGATTTTATCAATAAAGTTCTTGGTCTATTTCAAAAATAAACCAGCACTTACAACTATCAAACATCTTTATTATTTAAAGAACAAAATATAGTTTAATAAAAACATTGTTATTTATATATCTATGTAGTTCTTATTATAATTATACAATGCAGTATTATGTTTTATAGAGTTAAGTTTCATCCCATTATATATGCGTGTGCAATGGGTGTGAGTGTCCCTGTATTTATACAATAATCCATTAAAAACTTTAAATAATTGCTTTGTGATGTTTTGAATATTATATTATACTTATAATTAGAAAACCCTCAACTAATTACAATACTACTTGCATATTTTTTTTGATATATTTCAGTGTAAATGTCTAGATTTTTTCATGTTTTTTAATATAGATTTATCAATATTAGCAACAATCATGCTGATTTATGTTCTTGGGTCATTCTTCATATAACCATAAATAGAGACATAACTGGAAGTTTGATCTAGTGAACCAAAAATCCTCATAAAAACCTGATCTGTATTCCAATTTTTGCATCCAATGTTAATGATCACAGGATGTTTAAATACCAATATATTTTTTACAATAAATACATTTTCATCTGTTAACAATAAAAAATGGTCTAAGTTCATGTAGATGAAATTATGTTTGTGAATTTGGATTTTGAATTATTTGTTGCCATAGCTTTCAATATGTATTAACATTTTTTAAATATATGAAATACAGTTTCAGTATGTTCTTGGCATTGGATACATGCGAGATATAAATTGAAATAAAAATAATAATTCATAGTATTATGATACAATATCAGTTAACAAACAAAAGACATATTTAAGCAAGAGCTATATTTTGTATATATTTTGGAAAATTAATAGAGTTTTAAAGAAAATTAAATTGGACTACAAAATAATTGTTTTTTATATTTAATCTTTTTGTTTGTATTACATGACAAGTTCATATTTATTAAAATCATATTTTATCTTATGTTAACTAGTAAAGAATCAAATGGTTGTGTTTTATAATAATTAAAGAAATAGTATTAACACAGAGGCAAAACTCTCCATACAGTAGTGTCACCCAATGCAAGCCAAAATAATTAATGACTACAAAAAGGTTTGTGAATAAATTCCTTATTTAGTGCCTACTCATACAATATCCCCAGACTAGTTTTTAACTTTTGGCTTTTATCAGTGAGGGGTTTTGGCTTTGAGAGCACTTCACCTGTATGAAAAGTTTTGACTCTGTTTTAATAGCTTGTGTAAACATAGGACATGATAAAAATGTGATAGTTTGTTTTAATAGCTTATGTAAACATAGGAAATGATGAAAATGTGATAGTTAAATATTGATTCAAGCAATTAATATTTAGTTTAAATATAATCAAAATAACAGTTCAAATAAATAAAATAAAATCTAAAATCTATTGTAAGAATATAGTGAAACAAAAATAATGGAATGTATACTTCACTAATAATTTGCTATTGTTGTTTTGAAATTCGATTTTTTATTTTATTTATTGTGATGTTCAGTAATGAGATAAAACAAATTTTAACATATTCATAGATAAAATGTTAAAATATTCTGATATAAGACAATATAAAACAATCTTTAAAAAGTATAGTGCAATAAAAAGTCTTTCCATCAGACACTACAACTGATCAAGAATAAAAAGTGTTACTTGTCAGCCTTTGATTTGTCAAGTGTGAGATTTTGAGTGTTTTCCCAAACTTATTTTATTCTTTCACTAATAATATGTAGATATTTAAATTTTCCAAATTACATCTTAAGCTTGAATGGAATGTGGAAAAAAAATCCAAGTTAAGATACCTGTATTATAATCCACTATTCCATAAAATCCTTCATTTTTGATGTAAATGATATAAAATAAAAGCTTTATTTTTTTTCTATTTTGGCAATAAGTAACTTATTTGAAATATAGAAAATTTATATTATGTTTAGAGGAATGATTAAGAGTATGTTAAGGTTGACCCAAGAAAGATGGAGGTACTTTTTGATTTGTCAATGATTATCAACTTTAGGTGTATTTTTTGCTTACAGAAGCAAATGCATACGTGAAATTCTTCAAGTATTTCATATTTAAAATGCATAAACTATTTTATTTTTTATCACAAAATTAATATGAATTTTAAAAAATTAGATAACCACAAAATTAAATCTCCAATCCAAAAAGGAAAAAAGTTAACAATTTGTAATATTATTTTTTCTGTTAGTCAGACATTGATAATAGTTTATACCATAGTAAATGCTCAGCATAACCAATCAACAAAATCAAAGGTAGATTTAAAGTCCAATTGGATCATAAATAATCTATCAGCTCCAATTTTTATGCATATTTTTGGGGGGATTTTCATGACTACATAAATTAGATTTTTCTCTTCTATAATATATTGATTTGTAGATAGTGATATAATTGCAGTCTGTTTAAATTATTCTTGTGGGGAGAGGGATTATTTAAATCTTCAGTGATAAGAAATAGTAATTCTTCTATTGATAATAATTCTACTAAAGCTTTTTTAAGCAGTAAAAATAACAAATATTTTAATTTTATATGATTAATCAATAGTTTCATAGCACAATCAATTAAGGAATTACTTCATTAATAGGTTATACTGTAATACAAGTACTAAGCATATTTTAAAGTTTAAATTTAATTTTCATTTCACTTTTAGTGACATATCCATTTACTTGGTGGATAAGCAAGAATGCTTTAATAATTTGAAGGTTTATTTTGATTCTTTATAATCTCTTTCGTATGGTATCAAAGTAGATATACTACTTTGATTATATAAATATCCAAAAAAAGACCACATTTTATTAATTTCACTGAGTATATATATAAACATTCATTTTATAAAAATAGAATGATTTGTATATACATATGTGTAGTATAACATTATGAAAGGAAACTAATCCTCACATGTGCAATATGAAAATTGATCTCAATAAATGTTTTAAAAGAATAGGTGTTCCACTTATGCTTAGATATTATTTTTTAAATAAACCAACATTTATTGATCTTGCCTAAATTAGGGAATGTGTATGTCAATTTTCTAGAACATGGGTGGACAATGGGTTTCTGCCTCAATATTATATATATATATATTACATAAATGTAGTACTAGAAATTCTCTTTTGAAACAACTGCTGTTAAGAGTAATTGGTTTAGCCCCTAGCTACAGCATTCAATAATTTGTGAAATACAAGATTGGACATCTCTTATTGATTCTGTATTGTTATACAGAGAATTATTATTTAATTACTTCAGTTAGAAAAGCAAGTAATAAATCATTTGAGATGTATATGACAAATCAGTTTATATTGATTGATAGTTTTAATTTTCTATCGATTTAAACTAATTTTCCAGAATATATTTCAATTGATTTAATATTCACTCTTTTAGCTGAAGTGTTCACGATAATCTTCTATATGGATGCAATAAAAGGTCTCTATTCTCTTATTGCATAAATTATCAACAGTGTGGCTAGAGGGCAGATCAGTTATTTATAACTTCGGTTGCTTTAGGAGAGTAATATCCAATATTTCATATTATATTCAGCTTTTGTAATTGTTTAATAATAATTTTTTTTTATTTTTTTTTATGAATTAAAATTAATAAAAAAATTGATGATTTTAATTTTTTTAAAAGTGCATGATATTTTTTTAATCTTTTAAAGTAAAGCAAGATAAATTTTTATAGTTGCTATAGTAAAAAAATAATAATTAACACATCTATGTAAAGAAGACATTTCAAGCAGCATTTTAATATATCCCGTGGTAATCATAAAAAAAAATAAGAATAATTACTTAAATCAGTAGAGGTAGAAGCACAGTGATTTAAAGAAGAACAAGGCAATATTTTATTATAAAATGTCAAGATCATAAAATAAAATCATTTACATGTACACCCAAAAGAGTTCACTCAGACAAAACTCTCTTATAACAAATAAAGACAAGTACGCATTCATTAATGCTCAACAGATTTTAAAAAGATTACAATTATGTACCATTGTGAATAGAATATAATTAATATACCTTATGAATGATAGAGAGCTGTCAAATATGTCACTACTTTGGCAAGTTAATTTAAATATGTTCAGAAAAGCATTATTTTTTTTAAAAAAAGAATTCAGTAAAGAATTTTTAAAAATGTAACTTAATAAATCATTAAATAAAATATTTTGTATATGTTATAATAAACAAATAAAAATGATACTAAACAATATTAATTATTACTATTATTATCATCATCATCATTATTATTGACTCTTGCTGTTCATATGAAAGTCATTCTACTCTTTCAAAAATTTTCAACACACTCCGGACTTAAGAAACTGTTTATTTCTTTTGTGCAGGTTGAAATAATATTTTCCTAAGCAAATGTTAGTTTTTTCCACAAGTAAATAGATATTTTTTTTAAAATTTAAAGACCTAAAGGCCAATAACACTTTAAACATTAATGGGAGAATCAGTGTATAGAATTATGTACCACCTTTATCTCAGAAACTACATGGATCAATAGAATAGATACTTTTCTACAAAACCTATAAAATATATGAATAATTTTAGTATGAGGTTTGTATTGGGCTTATTTGATTGCAGCTCATCAATTTGTAGATTGTAAAACATTAGAGCACTTGAACATATATGGAATTAAAAACACCCAAAAATATAAAAAACACAATGCATTTCTCTACTTCATTCAGTCTTTTTCTAGTAATAATTTTATTATATTAGTTAGTAAAAAAGAATTGAGGATAATCCATAACATTATTTTCAACTTTCCTTATCTATGTCTGACAAATTTTGATAACAACAAAAAAGGATGAATAAAAAGATTACAAAACACTACACTTTTTTATATCATATTATATCACATATAAATTATTAAGAAAACAAATGAGACTTTAAAGAAATTTTAGTCATCCACTTTTGTGAAATATTATTTATGTGTGCAAATCAAAATATTTTTAAAAATTGGTAAAAACCTGCTTTATTTGATACATACTAAGAGAACATTTGACACCATTGGTAATATCTACTTGGTATTCCCCAAAACCCAGTTTAATCATATATATATATATATATGTTCAAAAGATGGCGCTTTATCAAAACCACCGAACAAGTGTAAAATTTGTTTACATAAACGAAAAAAGAGTCAGAATTAACTACCTCTTTCATTTGCTCACCCCCAGATCAGCTGATTTCAAGCTGGTTTGCTCTCCTCAGTGAGGGATAGAGTATAGAAACTAGATCTAAACACTGACTCTCAAGTGTTTATGCAAAACGTTTCTATCAGATTGCAAGCGTGAATTTTTCAGACCGGTAAAGTCTTCAAACTCAGCCTAGCAAGCCAGATATTTATATGGGTCTGATCTCAGTTCAGTATCACCATATAATCAAAGTCTCTGCAATATATGTCATTGCAAGAAAAGTTTAAAGGTACATTTATGAAAAACAAAAACAAGTTACTCACGTAACCTGCTATCACTTGTTATTTATGTTCAAAAGATGGTGCTTTACCAAAACCACCGAACAAGTGTAAAATTTGTTTACATAAACGAAAAAAGAGTCAGAATTAACTACCTCTTTCATTTGCTCACCCCCAGATCAGCTGATTTCAAGCTGGTTTGCTCTCCTCAGTGAGGGATAGAGTATAGAAACTAGATCTAAACACTGACTCTCAAGTGTTTATGCAAAACGTTTCTATCAGATTGCAAGCGTGAATTTTTCAAACCAGTAAAGTCTTCAAACTCAGCCTAGCAAGCCAGATATTTATATGGGTCTGATCTCAGTTCAGTATCACCATATAAATATCAGACCCATATAAATATCTGGCTTGCTAGGCTGAGTTTGAAGACTTTACCGGTCTGAAAAATTCACACTTGCAATCTGATAGAAACATTTTGCATAAACACTTGAGAGTCTGTGTTTAGATCTAGTTTCTATACTCTATCCCTCACTGAGGAGAGCAAACCAGCTTGAAATCAGCTGATCTGGGGGTGAGCAAATGAAAGAGGTAGTTAATTCTGACTCTTTTTTCGTTTATGTAAACAAATTTTACACTTGTTCAGTGGTTTTGGTCAAGTGCCATCATTTTGAAACATAAATAACAAGTGATAGCAAGGTTTATGAAACGTTTCTATCGTTGTAGCTTGAATTTTTCATAACTGTAACGTCTTCAAACGTTTTCTTGCAATGCTAGATATTGTATATGGCTCTGATTCAGTTTGGTGATACCGAATAGAGATCAGACCCATATAAATATCTGGCTTGCTAGGCTGAGTTTGAAGACTTTACCGGTCTGAAAATTCACGCTTGCAATCTGATAGAAACGTTTTGCATAAACACTTGAGAGTCAGTGTTTAGATCTAGTTTCTATACTCTATCCCTCACTGAGGAGAGCAAACCAGCTTGAAATCAGCTGATCTGGGGGTGAGCAAATGAAAGAGGTAGTTAATTCTGACTCTTTTTTTGTTTATGTAAACAAATTTTACACTTGTTTGGTGGTTTTGGTAAAGCGCCATCTTTTGAACATAAATAACAAGTGATAGCAGGTTACGTGAGTAACTTGTTTTTGTTTTTCATAAATGTACCTTTAAAGTTTTCTTGCAATGATATATATTGCAGAGACTTTGATTATATGGTGATACTGAACTGAGATCAGACCCATATAAATATCTGGCTTGCTAGGCTGAGTTTGAAGACTTTACCGGTCTGAAAAATTCATGCTTGCAATCTGATAGAAACGTTTTGCATAAACACTTGAGAGTCAGTGTTTAGATCTAGTTTCTATACTCTATCCCTCACTGAGGAGAGCAAACCAGCTTGAAATCAGCTGATCTGGGGGTGAGCAAATGAAAGAGGTAGTTAATTCTGACTCTTTTTTCGTTTATGTAAACAAATTTT
The DNA here is from genome assembly GCA_028023455.1 of Epiperipatus broadwayi. Taxonomy (NCBI): domain Eukaryota; kingdom Metazoa; phylum Onychophora; class Udeonychophora; order Euonychophora; family Peripatidae; genus Epiperipatus; species Epiperipatus broadwayi. The sequence goes on from JAQFVV010000600.1 coordinate 116,418, forward strand.
ACACTTGTTCGGTGGTTTTGGTAAAGCGCCATCTTTTGAACATAAATAACAAGTGATATCAGGTTACGTGAGTAACTTGTTTTTGTTTTTTATATATATAATTCTGAATACTTTTTATTTTCATTATTACTTTTTTGTTTTAATTCAAAACTTAAGTATATATGACAGAAAATACAGGATTAGAACCTTTTAAGATCTAAAGTATTTTTTTTATTTACAAAACTTTAATAATATCTACTGCAGCTAGTGAAATATTCTAAGATTGACAGAAATATAAAAGAAAAAAATGAATTGTTATTTCTATCTTTAAAATAATTATAGGAAATTTGAACCCAGACTTTCAAATTCCATTTTGTTATTTACTCCATCTTATACAATTTATACACATGACCACATACAAGTGACAAAGGTAAATGATCTCTAATATATTATGGTTATTGGAGATTTATCTTTTTCACATAATGTGGTCATGTGTATTAGTTATATAAGATGGGGTGAATAACAAAAGGGAGTTTGAAACTCTGGGTTCAAATTCTCTATAATTACTTCTAAGCTTAAAAGTATATTCAATATAATTGTGTTTAAATATTATGTATTCATCCTGTATTCTACACATCCCTCTTCTGTATATTTAAATGAGCTTAAGGTCCTAGAATGAATTACAATTATCATGAATATGACAACCAAATTGGCAAAAGAGAGCTTTGAACATTCCATTATCAGACTTTTACAGTTGCAGAGTTGAAGAGTAGAGAAGATTGAAGTCTGTCCATAAAGTTTTAAGATTTGCTATCTTAATATAAACAAAGTATTGATTATATATGTATATGAGAGATGATGGTCTAGACCAACTGATGAGTTCTGATTCTCCTCAGTATGGAAATATTGGAAATCATTTATCTCTTTTGCATATATGTGGTCATGCATATTGATTGTATAAGATGAAATAAATGATAAAAGGGAGTTTGAAAGTTTAGGTTCAAATCCGGTGTAATTACATCTATCTTAGAAATATATTCACTATACTTGTGTTTAAATATTATCTTTAAAATAGATACTTTTTTAAGCTCATTAATATTGTTGACAAAAGGTATGATAAGACAGGATAGTTTGCAAAATAAATTTTTCAACTGAATTAATTATAAAATAATGTAAATATATCAAAGTTATATCACTGAACAACATTAATTTTTCTCATCATATAAGATCCAATATTATTGTTAATAAATTTTGGAATACTTTCTGGAAAGCTAATGAAGTACTTGTTATATATCAGGTTTATATAGGATTTGACACAACATTGGATTTATTTTTCTATTCATTTCAAAATTTATAAGCTTTTCTAAATGTATTTTTTGTCACTAACAATATATTCCATAAAAATAGTTACAACTTTTGGATTACATACATTTTTATTTTTTTTTAAATATCAGAATAAATAAAGTGGATAGCATTAAAAGCACACATGAAGAGTATTAATATTATCAAATAAGTTCACTTCATTAATAAGTATTTTTCCCTCTGCAAAATTTTCAGTGACTGAAAACTTAATAGTTGGATTGTCATTAATAAATTATTAAACAAAACCACAATACTCCAAAATCAACAAAATAATTGTTATCAGAATGATAGCTTCAAAGAATTTGATAAACATTTTTGATCATTACTTTTATATTTATGATGAAATTTTTGAACTTACTCCGGTTGTTTTAATAATTGTCTAAAGACTCAATTTTCCTGATGTAGATTTTATTATTGATGAATGAGATAAGGATAGGCAACATATAAATTTTAAAAAGTGAACTATGTATTAGAAATAATTTTAGAAAAGTTTTAAATTTTTTGCTTGTATTAAATAAATCAAAGATTGGATTTGATAACTATATTAAAAATTAAAATTGTTTTTTTTTTAAAAAAACGTATGTTTATTTGGGATCTGGCTGATCACTTCCTAAACCAAACCTTAAAAAGTGTGTCTTTTAAAATTATTGTAAATACTATTAATACTACTCTAAAATAGTCTATTATAATAGTGACGATATAATGTGGAAATATATTTATATTAAATAAAAACATTTATTAGAAAAGTAAACAAACACAAAATAAAAAATAATAAAACCAAAAATATAGAAAATTATAATAAATAAATAAAATTCACAGGATATTTAAAAAAATCATTCTTCGGGGAATTTTTTGCAGCAAATAGCTAGATAGTATCAATAATTTATTGTTTTAGGTTATAGCCTTTTTTATAGAAATTATTGCTAAATACATGCCGATCTTGAGCTGCTTTTGTTAGTAAATCTTTTTTTTTAAATTTCCAGCTTATATTTCAGTTAACTTATTCTTATTTTATTAAAAAGTTAAAAAAAAATAATTAAGAATGAATAAATTGTTTTAGACATTTGAATAATTTTTAATAAAAGAGAATGGGATCGATGTATTGTTAACATTAAAAATGCTCCCAAATCTTTTTAAAATGTGTTTAAATTATTAATTTAATAAAATTATTTTGCAAAATGTTAGAACTTATTGTGGTGTCTATTACAATTTGACATCTAACATAGTTGCCTCCCTATGGTATCCTATAAACATGTAATATCAATTTTACATTTCGTTTGCATTAACTACTTTTACAATATATATATATAAAACAAACGTTAATATTTTTTTCTAGTAATCATATCTTTACTAATACATTATATTGTCGGTTTATTAAACTTAAATATGTTTTTTTTTTTAATCTTTAGTATTTTATATCCTTTTTAAATTTAAATATGTGTATATGTTAGCGCGCCCATCATTTCAGACTATAACAAAAAATATAATTTTAATTATGAAACCTTAGCTGCACACACACATACATGTATTAAAATTTTCAAAATAAATTAAATTACTAAGGAATTATTTAACTATATAACAAAAATGCTCTTCTTTGGATTAAAATCCCTCTGATGAATTTATAAGTATAAAATGCCTTCTAACTTTGCATCAAGTTAAAAATACTGGAAAACAATATAGTTTTAAAGTTCTTACATCCCATTATTTTTTTATGAGCTACAGCAAAATTTAAAAGTATTATTTAAACAAAAGCATATTACAGTAACAGTTTAACAATCACATATTATGATACAACAGAATTTTATATATGTAGCCATTCATAGTACATTTCTCAATAAAATATTTAACAGTATATTTCTGTATTAAAATAATCAAATGTAAGCAAATAAATAACACTTGCATAGGATTATTATAAAATAATAAAGCTATTTTTCAAGTAAATTTTAAATGTTGCATTAGAAATACAATCATGAATAGGATATAGAAAAACCCTGCAATTATCAAAGTTGTAATTCAGTAATTTTTTCTATGTTACATCTTGATGCTGGTGGAAAAATTGACATATCTGAATAACTTGAAAATACTCATAAACACACTCAGTATTTTTAAATTATTCAGATCATGTGGTATTTCAGAATATATGTAGTGTTGTTTGTGTATCTCTGAACAATTGTATGGTGTTACATATAGTGACTTAAATAATATTAATCTGTTTAGTCATATGTTTTGTACTCAATCCAATCCATTGAATAAAAATCTATCTATCACCCTTTCAAAAGAGAAAAATTAATTATAATATCATCATAAGGCTAGACATGAGATTTTTTAGTTTTACTATCTGTCAAACACACTATAAATTTTTGCCCACTGATAATCAGATGGGATAGCTAGGTTAACTATGTAAAGACTTCCTAAAACCACTGTAAGTAATCCTTCATGAAAATTTGAAGACATTTAAAAACATTTGTACAATTTATTCAAATTTATGGTTGTAGTTATGTCTGCATTGTCTAAAGTTTAAATACTAATTGATTTAATCATAGAATTGTCATAGATAATAATTATTTGATAAATGGTTAGCCTTTTATTTATTAGTGTTTTCAAAATATTTAGTGTTCATTCTAATTCTAACTAAATTGATAGACTGTTGAGAATAGATTATTTGTAAACTAAACATTCTTTTTTATAAAAAAAAAATAAGTATGTAAATTCTCACCAAGCCATAATGAATGTCCATATTACAACTTTTAATAATGATTTATCAATCTGTTTATATTTTATTAATATACGGATTTCTTTTAGTTTATACTATTTTTATATAAATGTTTAGTAATACCTTTTTTATTTAGTGTCATGTGACACAATAAAAATTGTTGTGTCACATGGTATTTTGGGCACCAAGCTATTTTTAAAATTAATATTTTTCCATTTAATATATATATAAGAACATTTCATTTTTTATAGAATTAGTATAACTTTTATATGACGTTTTATAGTACGCAAATTTAAAAAAATCTTTACTTATATATCTGATAAATGTACTTTTATATAAGAAAATATCTAAGCAAGACTATAAAATTCATGTGAAGGTGATATTTTATAACTTTATTATTAAAAGAAGAAAATATAAAGACTTAAGAGCTTTATAAAAGATAAGTTGTTTGAAAGAAAAAAAAAGCTTTAGATGTGAATAAAAACTGAGGTCATCCAATATACCACCATCTGCTTAAGAGACACATATATAAAAGGTAAAGGTAAAAAATGTTATATCAAAGTTTACTGAAGATGTGATAAGATTATGTTTAAGCAGTTTAGAAAAGTAAAAAAAAATTAAGACCAGAGTAGAGTGTTAAGACTCAGTTCATTAAATACATTTACAAACATTTGTTAAGATTAAAGAATGTGATCTAATTTTTAAAAAAATATAAAGAAGCAAAAATATTTGAATAAAAAATAGAACATAATCCATATAAAGCAATAATAAAAACATAATAGCAAATGCACTATTATACAGTTGGAAATTATTAAAGTAGTATAATAATTTACTAAGGCTGTAACCTTAGAAATAAGCGTCTGAAAAATACGAAGGTAGGGACCTCTATAGGTCTTGTGTTTTAAGACCTATAGAGGTCCCTACCTTCGTATTTTTCAGACGCTTATTTCTAAGGTTACAGCCTTAGTAAATTATTACTTAATATAATAATGGGCGTTTAATAAAATTTATAAAGTAGTATAATTAAAGGAAATTTGAACACAGACTATCAAGATTTCTTCAGCTATCTATTTCATTTCAAATAACAAATACACATGTCCACACACATGTAAAAAATGGATTACTGAAGTGTTGGAGAATAGAGAAAATTGAAATCTGTCCATTACAATTTGAAGACTTGCTATCTTAATATAAGTTAAGCACTGATTATATATGGACGTGGAAGATGGTGATCTGAATTAGCTGATGAGTGCTGATTTAGCATGAAATAGATATATTGGAGATCATTTATCTTTTTACATGTGTATAGTCATATGTATTGATTATATAAGATGGAGTGAATACATGAAGGAAGCATGAAAGTCTGTATTCAAATCCCCTTTAATTACAACTTAAAGTTCAGTATTTAAAATATGTTAGTATTGATTTATCAAAGTAATATAGGTATTTTTAAAAAAAAATTTCTTTAAAAGTACACTCATCAACAATTTACTTTTTATTTAAAAAATAGAAACATAAAAAACCAAGTAGATGAAATGAATCACATTGCAATCAACAATAATAAAACTATTAGATATATTCAAGCACATACTAATAGAGTTATAATGTTTTAATTATTTTTGTGAGATACTTCAAAACAATGAAAATGAAGGCATTGTGAGTTCAATGACATTCTCAACAAGTAATCAGTGTGTTAATATGTATTTGTCCAACTTACCTTAACATATGACATTTGTGATCAAGATAAAACTATATGCCATTTACTAATCACTGGTGGAAAACGAAATATATGGGGAAGAAAACAAACACATTATTTGAAAAAATTAATAGAATGTAATGGAGATGGGCGAGATATGCTGCTAAAAGACATGATAGTAGATGAAAAGTTAAAATCTTAAAGTGGATTCTAAGCAAATTTAAAAGATATAGAAAGAGATCACATGTAAATAAGGAAGTATGCTAGCTTAATGTGAAAAAGAGAAGCTAGAAAGAAAGTGAATTAAACTTGGACAGACTTTCATCTGGCAGTGGATGAATAATGGCTAAAAACGATGATGATTAGATAACTAACTAAAATAGATATAAATTGATTATTTGAAAAATGTTTTCTTATCTATTGTAACCAAGATCGTAAGCCATAGGTAGAGTAGGTAGGTATATTAATCATTATGCTATGAGCTCTTCAATACACTAAAGTTAAGATTTTCATAGATAAAATATGTAATATTAGGGTATGAGCACAGACTTTCACACGACCCACCACTCTCCACTCCATCTAATAACACTGATACACTTAAACATACATATGTTGAAAAGATAAATAATCACCAATATATGTATTTCATGCTAAACCAGCAATCATCAGTTGGTCCAGATTATCATCTCTACACATATATACTATAAGTGGTCAGATATATATTAAGATAGACAATCCTCATACTTTAATGGACAGGCTTCAATCTACTCCACACTCCAACTCTTCAACCATCCATCCAATTGAAAATCTGATGATGGAATGCTCAAAGGCCACCCTGAGGCTGAGATTATTGTCACACCCATGTAGACCTAAGATAAAATATATAAATTTATAATAAAGATATGACAATGTATTCATTTACTATAAACATTAATATTAATTGACTTTAACTGGATCTAATCAGACATCTCTCATTAGTAAAAGGTATTCAGAAAATGCCAATATTTGCAATGAGAAAAGATATATATGATGAATTGAAGATATATATATATATAAACTTATAAATAAATATTAGAAAATACAGTAAACTTTGCTCCTAAGTGACGTTTATATTTTTTGTTCTTTTAAAAAAATGTATTTTCTAATATTTACTTATAATTTTAGGTATATTAATTTGAAGAAATACAGACATCGATTTGTAGTATTATTAATAAATATATATATATATATGGGTGTGCATGTATTACCCGACAGCAGCCTCTAATGTAAACCATGAATCTTCAATATGTTGTTTTAGCAATCTTTATAAATAAAATATGAATTTCATCGTTTATTTATAAAGATTGCCTTGAATAATAAATTTATAGACACATGGTTTAAATAATCTTGGGATGTTATCGTGATTTGCATTCCAATCCATCTAGCTTTGTGGAATTTCATATATATTGAGACTTTAGCCTTATCACCCACAATCTCATTCAATGACATTAATTAATTTAAATCTTTTACCGTGTACAATATAGGATTCACTTATGTCCGTGTGTATACTGTGCCATCCAATAGCACAAAGACTATCAGTACATATATAATATTTTGGAATGGAACTTTATAAATCAACATAAAAATAATTATCATTAATTATTTGTGTTAATATTTGATATTTTGCTCCACAATAGATTAAAAGTTTTAATAAAATCATAATTAATAGAAAAAGAGAGGTTCTAAGTATAAAGTATGCATTTTATTATCAAATCAGAAAAAAATTAAAACATAAAAGGCATACTACACTCAATTTTTAAATTATATTTTGTATAATAAAATTTTTAAGAAAGAAATTGTTGCTAAGCAACTCTAATAAATCTAAAATCAGAAAACAAAAAAATAGTAATTGGGCTGAAAAAATTTCAAAGGTAGGTAAAGAAATGTAAATTTAAATCCTAGAATAAAGGTTAAAATTAAAAGATAAATAAAAACCTGTTTATTGAAAAACAGGGATGACATTAAATAGTATATAGAAAACTGGATCAATCAGATTTTCTTTCTCTTATTACTTCTCTGCTGTAAAGAAATTATTGAGCCACAGGATAACTAAACCGAAAAATTTTCAGGAGTTTCAAGGCAGTAGCTAGTAGCAAATTTTAAGAAGCCAAATCTCCATTTATCTAAAGCTAAGGAAATCATCAAATAGAGTTACATAATACTCTGCATGGTAGGCTAAAGACTAATTGGTATGTCTGATCGTTGCTTGCTACCCTATGTGCTAAGAGGATGAAAATATTGCTTTGACCAGTTATATAAGTCTATCCTTAATTTTTTTGTCAATAGTCACTAATAAATTGAATAGCAGTACTTATTCTCAAAAATTATCTCCAGACAACTCACCAGAAACTTATTCTCCAAGAGAAAAGTAAAAATTGCTATCTAAAAAAACATCAAACAGGAACAGAGAAAACATTATAGAAGTCAAGACACAGAAAAGTAAAATATATAAAAGGATATCTATAACTGAACTAATTATAAAAAATACCAGTAAGTCATTTTATTTAATTAATTAATGAATGCCTTTATAAAAAAAAAGAATATGTAAAATAAACTGTAAATATTTTAATTAAGTGAATTATTTAACTTTAGATACTTGTTAATGACATGTTTTTTTAATACTTTGTCATTTAATATCTTTTTTATTTACTCATGTATTAGTAGAATAATTATATTACGGAGGGACAAAAGACAAACCTTAACAGTTGTTTTTATTGTTATTAAATATATTTACAAAATCACACCAATTCAGTTCTGAAGTCATTTTTACATTAATTAGTCTTATATAACATTTTCTAGATATCTGCCTAGAAAAAGTAACTCACTATTTGATATAAAAGAAAATTATAAATTGTTATTTTATAATCAGCTTGAGAGTTAGTTTAGAATAATATTTCCTCTCATTATTAAAATAGCACATTGATATACTTTTAATGCTGGAATTCAAATATAAGTTATTCTTAAGTAGGAGTGATTTCTTTCAAATATTACCTTGACTAATTTCAGCCTAGAGGATAAAGATAATCATGAAATATACTTTTGATTTTTCAATTTAGTCATACATTTTTATAATAGCTTATTTTTTAGACATCTCAGTTTGAATATCTTGTAAATCATATATATATATATATATTAAAATTGATTTATAAATATATATATATATATATATATATATTAAAATTGATTTATAAATACCCTTTTACAGTCATATATATATATAGTATTAAAATTGATTTATAAGTACCCTTTTACAGTCAACACTATGGTGAAAATATCCTATACTGTTTCAAGAGAGAGAGAAAGAGAGATAGAGAGATAAAAATATATAATCATAAAACATGAAGGCTCTTGTAAAAAATATTTTGTACAATTGTACAAATATTAACATTTTCATTTTTCTTTTAACTGCTAAAAGAAAGAAATTAAATAATAACTAATACATTTTCTTTGCTTTGCTTTAAAAACTATGCTAGCAAGATTTCATGTTAAGCTAAAAAGCACATTTAGTTTAATAAAATTTATTTTTTTTTAATTTTATTTTGGTCTATATCAAAATAATGAAATTTCTAATTTAATAAAAAAAATAAGCAAAAAAAAATATTTTTTTTTGAAAGAGAAGTTTATCTGTTAATGTAAAACATAATTATAGTATTTATTGAATTTTCTGGATTTCTTCAGATTAAAAAAAATGCCAATTGGGATTTTTTAATAAGTCATTTTTATAATAACTTTTTCTTTCTTTAATATTACTTTCCAACAGCAATAATATTGTAAAGACATAAAAGGTACTACAAGTTCAGATGCACTAATATTTAGAATTAACAATTGATAGCAAAGTGAAACCCAGGAACCCTACAATTTATGAAAAGAAAAATGATAGATTATACTGATTTATTATTTTTATTACCTGTATTCCTGCAATGACAATGACCTAAAAATGTTTTTGCACTAATACCAGTCAATTTTTTTAAAATGATTGAAGAATATCATCTTTAAATATCTCATTTTAAGCATAACTTCAAGCTGTATAGAAAAATTACTAAGAATAATATTTTAAAATTAAAGATTAAAGCCAAATGTATTGTATTTATAATTTTTGTATTCTCTAAATACAACCATGTATTTTAAATGTCAAGATCTGATTATCAGCCAAAGCTATACAAAATTGTTTTTACTTAAAAGATAATAGAATTTATGAAATTAAAGCATCGGGGATTTTATTAATTAAAACATATATGCAAACTTATTTTTATGCAAAAGCCTAGGTAAGAAATACTAGGGCTTTAGTTATCTATTTTATTCATAGATTTTAATTGATATTTTTATTCATTTTGGGTAAGTATATTCTTGTAGATTGATTACCTCTTTATTGACACTTGTGAGGAAAGGATGATTACTTTGGCATTGTTTATTACAATATAAAACTCAGCACTTAAAAAATTGAACCAATATTAAATAATTTAACTTTAATATTGGAACAAAGTGAATTTAAAATTTGAGATGTGCTAATAAGAATATTAGAAATAAACATGAATTTAAAATGAATGATTTATAAATTCAAACTCTCACTTGTAGACACTTAAGATTGGCTCATATAATTACATTTGAGTTCTGAAATAAGACAGCCATTCTTATTTCTTAGCCTCTATTTTGTGACTAGGGTGAGACTATTCTTGCAGAATGATCACCTCTATTTAACAGCATTTGTGAGGAAAGCATGATTGCTTTTCTGTGGTTTATCACAATCTAAAATATAGCACTTGCAAAATGTAACAAATATTATATAATTTTCTATTTATAAATTATAATCACAAGAAATAATATTTTGTTTAAATCGCATGTTGATATTAAATTAGTAATGACTGGAAGGTTGCATTCTTCCACATGCACCTTACCATTACTCTCAGACAGCCAATAGCTGTTAAAACAGTGATATGAGGAGTGATCAGGCCTAGACACACAAGCCAAGATGCTTAAGACTGGCTTATGTATATAAAAGTTAAGTAAAAGAGAAGAATGTATCATTCTTTTCTTGTCAAAAAATCTCTGTCATGTGTCTAGGCCTGATTGCTTCTCAGACTGCTGTTTTAACAGCTATTGGCTGTCTGAAAGTAATGGTAAGGCACATGTGGAAGAATAGCAACCTTCCAGTTATTATTAATCACAAGAAATATTAATTCAAAAAATATTAATTTATAAAATATGAAGATAAATATTACTTGATAAAATATATAATCTAAACGAATTTCCATGATGATAAATCTTGTCAAGGACCATAGTTATACAATTTTTAAAAACCATTACATAATCAAATCACTACATAGAAGCTACGAGATGATCACTATGACATTGTATATTCTAAATGGTAGTTAATTGAAAACTGTTAAACTTTTTATCCATCGTAAAATTATCATTATCGGTAAACCAAACATCATTAATTTTATGTTTTTTATCATTGCATTCATTGCAACCAATTTTTATTTGACTAGGATAGAAATATGGACAAATAATTGCTCATGATACAAAACACTGATATCATTGAAGAATCCAACTTAGCTTTATTGTAACAATATACATGCTATTAAAGTTTTTCATTAATGTTTGTTCTCGATTCACTATAGTATATGTTAGGGCAATTATGTTCCTGACAATCAAATAACCAACATGAGAGTGTTCCTTACGATTAATTTTATCTTTACTATTGTTAATCAAATGATTGCTAGAGTAGAGGACCAAAAATATGTCTTTTTATAACATAATTTCTTCATATTTGAAGAACTAAAAATTATATAAGGCAGGGATATACAAGATTTACAATACATAATGTAATTACAAATCTTAATTTATCATCAAAATTCTTAACATATAAAAAAAGCATTATTATTGTAACCTACCCCTATTAATTCAGACATATAAATATTATTTTATTTATCCAATTCAAAATGTACACAAATTATGGTTCCTGTACAAGAAAACCTTGAAACCTGCAAATTTATTTTTTCCTGAATAATTATAAGATTAAGAATTGATATATCTTCTAACAATAGGCTTATTTTACATTCTGTAATCTAATGTGCAGTTAGTATATTTGATTAACAAATCTAGATATTTAATTTTCCATTAACTTCATGTTCAAAAACCAGTTTAAGTTTGGATCCTCATTCAATTTATCAAAAATGTCCAAAATCAATTCCAAAGGAGTGAAAATAAGAATATAATCAATATATTTAATATATACAATATTTTTGTAATAATTCAACACAGATTGCACATTGTTTTCTTCTATATAATTAACTGCCATATTATAAATAAAAGCACTAACTGAAATTCACAGACCACAAATGCTCCATTTTATAAAATTGAACATTGAATGAAGCAATAATATCTTGACTAACCCAATTGAGAAAATCGATAATAAATTTTGTTTTTGTTCCTCAAATTCTTTTTAATAAACAAATCCTAAATAACCTTCAGAAAAAAAAACGTAATCAAAAACAAACTAAACAATATATTAAGGTCAAAAGAAGCCTTTTTATAATTATCACTGATTTCCAGCAGAATTCAAAATATGAATGCATTCAAAAGATGACTTAATTGTAGATTTTCCAAAACCCAGCTCATTCTGTAACCACCTAGGAAAAAGTTTGTAGCTTCTTCATAATATAAACTTCCAAAGTTAATTATTAGCCTGAAAGGATCATTTTCTTTATACCACTTAATATTAATTGCACCTGACAGATATATTAACATATTTAGATATGTATACAATGCATGATACTAAATGAAGGTATAACTATGAACACTGCATTAAAACTGGAACTAACTCATAATATATAAACTAAAGCATTTTATATTATTTATATATTGTCATATTAGTAAAAGATCAATCAATGTTAACATGATGCATGTTTTAGTTTCTGCTTTCATTGTGTGCCCTAGATATTATCATCATTCATCATCAATACTGTAATATAATTTTTTTTGAGTATCACCCCTGTGATTTATATGATGCTAAAGCTTGAATATGAAAATTATTAGAAAATTTACTGTGAACTTATGTTCGTTTGCTTTATATTTAAAAATGTGATAACGTGCAAAATATATAAAATCTTCTATATGGTTCATGAAGGATTAATAATTCTTTAAATAATTACATAATTATTACAGCGTTAAATTATTTGTTTATTATCATATTTACTATATAATCTACTTATATATTATCAATTATATAATCTATTGATAATGGACCATATTAATAAATCTCAAAAATAATAATTATATATTTTTAGAAATAAAGCTTATTGCATGCAAACATTATCTTTCATTTCTATCTGTAAATAAATATTCCCAAACTATTGGAAGCTTCAACTTATGTTAAATCAAGAATAGACTAATTTCTAAAGAGGAAGGCCGAAAAGACAAATTAATAATAACAATAATTTATTTATTAAACAAACAATATATAAAAAAGAGAAGTTATTCATAATAATCTTTATATTCCAAAATATTTGCAAAAAAATATTATATATATATTAATCATATGCAAAACATGTAGAGAATAACTTTGTTATGATTAATGGAAGCAATAAATTATAAATAGAAAAAATAGATATAAAAATTAATTACACAAGAAAAAATCAAGGAATATATATGCTTTGATCGTATACAATACATTCAAATGTTTAAACCAATAACAATCATAATAAATATTGTAATAGATAATACAATAATTCAAAGTTTGAAAAAAATTTTAATGTATAAAATGATATATAGTCAACATGTATTGAGTAATCAACAACATCAAAATTGATGATCTGACACCATTATAATTAAAGTACCTATGACTACTTTCCAAGTTAAAATCTAACAATGTCAATTGAAAGTATTTAGCTAAATAAATATTTGCAATTAACACTTTATGATATAATAAGGAATAATGATGATATAATTACTCTATACTTGTAAAGCTTCTCAAGGGACAATACACAAGAATTATCATATCAAGTTCAAAAGACAATTTAAACCTAGCAAAAATAATACTCATTTCATAATTTAGTAAATACTTTAATCAGACTTTAATCTGTATTCAATGCATTTTAAAATTCATAATAATCAAGCATATTTTGACAATAGAGGGACATTCCAAATTATGACACAAGATAGCAACTTTTATAAAAATAAGAGTGGCCATCTTATTTTTAACCTAAATTTCCACAAATATAAGCGAATCTGAAGCATCTTGATTTGGAAGCGTAAAGTAGTTCTTTTCTTTCCTATTTCTTTTACAAATTAACTTATGCAAAATCTTGCAATTTACAGTCAGTTAATGTTATAATCTTATCTTTATAAAAGTCACTATCATTTGTTGTGGTTTGGAAGGTCCCTCTATCGGCAAAGTATGCTTGATTATTACAAATTTTAAAGTGCATTAAATACAGATTAAATTCTTATTAAAGTATTTACATATGCGTTCTGTACACTCAATAAATTAATTACTACTCTTCAATAATTTAGTAATGTACATAATGAAGATAGTGAGATATTTTAAGACAATACACTTTGATAACAAGTAGTATAAATAGTCATCAAAAAGACCAAAGTAAGAATTTCATCAAATAATAAATCAAGTAATTAATCTTGTTTAAATGAAAACATGAATAACAATATGACTTGATAAAAATAACTTCAAATTAAAAAAAAAATTCTTAAATAATAATAATTATAAATAATATTATCACATGTTCAAATATTATTGAAATGAACTTTATATTTACCACAAGAAATATAATACCCCTCACAATTAAGAACAATAAGCATAAGTCAATTACTAATAAATGCCAGATCTTAATTAATCTTCTGTTCAAGAATATTATATTAAACAGCATTAGAGCAATATCATCAGTAAAGCAATAAATCACTGACTTCAAAATAAACCAAAAATATCATTTGTATAAATATATTAAAAATAATATAGGGATGATAATAGACCCCCCTGCAAAACTCCATGGTTAATCATTTTAAAATACTTAAAATCACTTATAACACTATGTATTTTAATGGCCTGTTTTTAAATAACTTTTAGACTAAAAAGCAAATGATATTGAAAACAGTATGAATAGAATCAATGCAGAAGAATTACATGATGAACAGACTTAAATGTTGTAGATGTATTCAAATAGCAGCTTCTGCTTTGAGACCATTATCCAGTAATGATATTAAATTATGTACATGACTGTAAAGAGCATCCAAAGTAGTTTTCCCAGCTACAAAATCAATATGGAGTACATAAATCATTTTATGCATATTCAAAAATGCCATCATCTTATCCTTGATTAGCATCACAAATAGCTTAGTGATAACAAAAATATCTGAAATAGGCCTATAATTGTTATTATTTATTGATTTTTTTTAAAATGGATATAATAACATCAATTTTTAAACACTTAGGAACTACACAAGCAGACAAGAAAGATTGAATAAGTTAGAATGTGCATGCAAGCATAATTATCTTTAAGAATATTTGAAATTAATTTCTCTAATCAGAAGAGCAAACATTTTTTAAACAATCAGTTAAATGTGATAACTGAGTATCAGAAACATTTGAGCAAAAAACAGTTTTTATGTAAAGTATTACATCTCATAAATATGACTATGAACATGTAGTTCCTCATGAGAAATCCATGATTTAGATACAACAATAATATTATAAAAACCTAATTGAATATCATTTTGATATATATTTCATTCATTAAAAAGTGTTTGTATACTATAAATATGAATATAAAAAATGTAAATCTTTCAGGAATTGGATTTGATCTTACACTAGACACTAAAAATCAAAAAGATAATAATTTTGTTTCATTTTTGACTAGAACATTGGAAGAAATAATAATAAGAAGAAGAAGAAGAAAAATAAGAAGAAGAAGAAGAAGAACAACAACAACAACAATAAAATAGTAGTAATAATGGTAGTGTTATTGAAATTAAGTCTTCATTTGAAATTCTATTCAAAATGTTAAAAAAATGGATTTTTCTTCATTCTAGTAATATTGAAAACATAACATTTTCAAGAAATGGCATTAACTTTTTTTTTCTAATGCTATGCGTCAAAAGAACAAAATTTATTTTAAAAAACATAACGCTAACATAAAGTTCTTTTTCTATCACCAACTTTGTCATAAGCCTCCCTGACAATGCTAAACCAAAGTTAGTTATAACAAAGTCATTCCTGACACTTCGCTCACAAATATAGACTGCAGTAACTGTAATCAGAGGAGCTAAACAGGAGTTAAAATGGAAGAAAACTAATGATTATGCAGGTAATAAAATTCCTTAAAGTAAAGACGTCAATCACACTAAAGTTATCAATCAAAATCAGTAGTAAATTTAACTCTTAACTAACCATGATAAATGGTAAGGTGAATGATCACATTATTTACTTTCTCTAAATATCCAAATATGATTATATTTATTACATATTAATTAAGTTCCTTAAGCAACAATGTTAAATGACTTTGCATCAAAGTATTAAATAAATAATAGAGATATCCCCACAAAATAGTTTAAAAGCCTAAATTTAAATACAACAAAATTTACTTTATAACTGTATGTAAATTTTTTATTTAAAGGCAAATGATATCAAATAAAGTTATATAATTGGGAATTGATATAATTGGCATAGAAGCCTATGTATATATGTATGTACATTTGCGTTTGCACATATACTTGTTTTATGTGTTAATTATATTACTTTATAAAATTTATTATAACTTAATATACTGTACAGGCTTACACACACCTGCACATACAATGTAATATATAAGAGATTTAAAGTCAGACTTTCACATGGACCCTCAATTCTTCATGCCATCTCATATTGCTGACTCACCTGATCACACACATGTTGAAAAGATAAATAATTACCAAAAATGTAAGCTTTGAACGTTCTGTCATCAGATTTTGAATGAAATGGATGACTGAAATATTGTAGGTTGGAGTAGTTTGAAGCCTGTCCATTAAAATATGAAAATTGGCTATCTTAATATAAAGCTGAGTACTGATTCTATATATGTATGGAGATAGTAATGTGGACTAACTGATGAGTGCTGGTATAGCATAAAATATGTATTGGTGATTATTTATTTTTTCAACATGTGTGTGCTCAGGGGGGTCAGCAATATGAGATGACATGGAGAGTTGAGGGTCGTGTGAAACTCTGAGTTTGAATCCCTTATATATTACATTGTATGTACAGGTGTGTGTAAGCCTGTACAGAATATTAAGTTTACATATTGAAACATAGTGTGTTAAAGGTCTGTCCACCCCTCATATATGTATGTAATGAGAAGTCAGAATGACTAACATCAACATGGGTAGGATGACAATCTTGGCACTGATGTGGGCTTTGAATGTTCCATCATCAGATTATCAATGAAATGGATGGCTGAAGAGCTGTGGGTTGAAATATTTAAATCCTGTCCATTAAAGTATGAAGATTGGCTATCTTATACGAAGCTGAGCACTGATTGTATATATGTGTAGAGATGGCAATGTTTGATGAGTGCTGGTTTAGCATGAACTACATATATTGGTGATTATTTATACCTTTTCAACATGTGTATGATCATATGGGTCAGCAATATGAGATGGCATGGAAAGTTGAGGGTCATTTGAAAGTCTTAAGTTTGAAACTTCATGATAGTAAATTAATTTGTTTTAATCTAATATGAATTTATAATATATTGCAACTGTCGAGATATTTCTCTGAATTTTTTATTATTATATAAATAAATTTGTTTTTAAAATATAGCTACATTTTGTAACATATAATAATTATTGTTATATTAAAAAAGTTAAATTTATATATTGACCATTAACTTTACATATGTTTGTAAGGTAAATTTTACATTTAATGGTATTATATTGATAGAGAGAGAGAGAGATGGATAAATAGGTAAATAGATGGATGTTTGAATGGGTAGATAAATAAATGGTTAGATAAATGGATAGATGAACAGATTTATAGACAGAAACTAAATAAGTAGATAGATAGATAGATAGATAAACAGATAGATAGGTAAATAGATAGATAGATAGATAGATAGATAGATAGATAGATAGATAGATAGATAGATAGATAGATAGATAGATAGATAGATAGATAGATAGATAGATAGATAGATAGATAGATAGATAGATAGATAGATAGATAGATAGATAGATAGATAGATAGATAGATAGATAGATAGATAGATAGATAGATAGATAGATAGATAGATAGATAGATAGATAGATAGATAGATAGATAGATAGATAGATAGATAGATAGATAGATAGATAGATAGATAGATAGGTAGGTAGGTAGGTAGATGGACGGACGGACGGACAGACAGACAGACAGACAGACAGGCAGACAGACAGACAGACAGACAGACAGATAGATAGATAGATAGATAGATAGATAGATAGATAGATAGATAGATAGATAGATAGATAGATAGATAGATAGATAGATAGATAGATAGATAGATAGATAGATAGATAGATAGATAGATAGATAGATAGATAGATAGATAGATAGATAGATAGATAGATAGATAGATAGATAGATAGATAGATAGATAGATAGATAGATAGATTCAGACTTGATCTGTAACCTTTTAAAATAATATCAAGATTTATTTCAAACAGACAATCTAGAAAAATATTTAATATTAATCAGTCAAAGCATATCTAAATATAAAAAAAGGAAAATAAAATACATAGTGATTAAAAGATGAGACATATTGTATAAAGTTTTGATGTGAAGTTAACGTTTTAAAAAAAAATATTTTGAAATTATTTTAAATAATCTTAGGATTTTTTTTTTAAACTTATAGAATATCCCATATTACTCAATATACTTATATCTATTACTATTATGCTTAATAGAGAATACTGATTTTAGGTTAATCTGGAAAAGTTCAAATACTCAGTATTAGCACACAAATATGATTATAAAATGACATGGGTAAAAATTTCTGTTAAAGTGATTAGTATACCTTGTTGCCATATCTGTGATATAAGATTTAATGCATGCCTTGAGAAAACATGAAACTTTTAAGATCCCAAACATATTTAAGATTTTTCTTTTAGGTTGACAGCTGTGATAACAGGAAACTTTTATTAAATATACAACTGCCATTAGCTGTTGCATTTCCTATTGATAGAAAATATTGCAATTGTGTGAATTCTAATCCCATTATCACATGTTACTATTAGTAAAGAAATCATATAATCTAATAAGACCATGACTTTTTTCTTTGATCAAAAATTTATCATCATCATTTTCAACCATTATCAATCAACTGTAAGATGAAGATTTCTCCAAATTCAAGCCATATTCTCTGATCTCTAACTTCTCTTCTCCATATCAATCCAACATACTTCTTTATTTTATCCAACAATCTCACATGTTGTCTCTTTTTAGGTCTTATACAATCTTTTGAAATCCAGTTTAAAATTTTGACTATTCATCTATTATAATCTCTTTTAATAATATGCATAACCCAATTCCACTCCATTCTTTTAATTGATGTCAATAATAACTGTTTATTCTCTCACCCATGTATTTCATTTTCAATCTCTTCTTGTTATTTTTAACATGCATCTTTTTATACTTTATCGAATGGCCTAAAGTCTGTATTTTATTTTCAGTCTCTTCTTGTTAGTTCTAACTTATATCTCTCCATATTTAATTGTATGATCTGAATCCTCTCTATTGCTCTTGGTTTTAAGTTTTCAACTCTCTAATCTATAAGTAAGAACTGGTTGAACACATTTATTAAAAACCTTCCTTTTTAAACATATAGAAATATTTCCATTTAATGTTAAATTATTTCTCCAAAAATCACTCAAACCAAGTTTATTTCTATGACTAATGTCATCTATTTGTTTAATAATCTGGTCAAGATATTTGTAGTTTTTAATTTCTTCTAATTCATTATTATAAATCTTTATTTTCATCTTTTGAGAAAATCCACATTTAACATTTACCTTTAGTCCTAGTTTATTATTTTCATTGGAAGACTCTTACAACATTTCCTGAATCTCTAAAGCATTATCTGCAAAAACATACTACATCATTTGCAAAATCTAGATGACCTAAATAATCTCTATTTACTTTTATACCCGTAGTTTCCCATTTTCATCAATAAAATACTTCTTGCAAAACTGCTATAAAAAGTTTTGGAGACATGAAGTCATCCTGTTTGTCATACACCCTTTTTAATGTTAATATTTCAAGTATCATTATGTAATCTAATTTTTGTTTCTTTTTTTTTTAAAGTATAGAAATTATCACCTTATTGATTTCATTTAAATCTGAATCATGTTCAAAATATGTTAATATTTGAAAACGATTTGCAAGTTCTAATTTGAAATCATGGGAATGTTTCTGAAGATGAGCAACATCAACTGTGAAAATTATTTTTTTAAGAATTTTTGTCTTTCTGATTTTGCATTAACATGTATATATCTTACATCTCATTAATTGACGAGCACTTCCTGTGTTGAATTTATTAAAAACAGTACAATCTTGAAATAAATATTTTTCAGTAGTCAAAATATAATTGAGTTTTGATATAGCTTCATTTAGGTTCATTTTTGTTTAACTTTTTTCTCAAAAAAAGAATTCATAATATAAACATTTTTCTTTGTCTGCAAACTACACAAGATGGTCATCTCTCTCATTTCTATCACCATAACCAAATTTATTTACAGCACTTTATCTTTCAAATTGTTACCAATTGTAGCATTAAAGCCACCCATAAAAATTTTTAAATGTTGCTGATCAGATCAAAAGTTTTTTGAACATCCATGTAAAAATCATGTACTTCATCATCATAATGAGAACATGTTGGAACATAAGCCTGAATTATCGAAACTTGAAATCTGCTATTAAATTGAATAATTAACCTTGCCACTTTTTCTGATATATCATCAATCTTCACAATATTGCCCTTCTACTTTTCATTTATAATGAATTATACTACACTTGTACTTCCAAAGTTTGTGCATTTCTAGTACAGGACATGCCCACTTGTTAAATCAATTGTCACTTCACCTTTTCTTCTAACTTCACAAAGTCCAATAATGTTCCATTTAATATAAGACACTTCTTCCAATTTTACAATATTTCTTCACTTAAAAGTGATCTGCAATTGTAAATACCTAAATAATGTAATAAAATGGAAACCTAGGCTCACAGCCAAGGGATTCTTAGCACCTTTGACTGTCAATCACTGTTTGCCTGATGACTTTACAACCTCTTGAGAATAGGAATCTTGATTATTTCTAGCTGTCATGATTGTAAATATCTATTAGAAAAAAAAACAATTTCTTTACACACACATTTATTTTGCCTTCAAGAAAAACTCAACTAATTACAGTTAAAGAGTTATCAGACAACTGAGAAGAAAGACCATAGTGTTTTTTGATCTTAAACACACATGTAAAAAGCCAATAAATTCACCATGCTGTCTAATGCATATTGATAAGCAGCCCATCCATATTCATATACTGTATGATCAGAATTAAGATGATCAATATTTCTTGTCTATAATAATTTGGGAATCTAATAAACTTTCTGTGATAACTGAAATTTGTTTAGCATCAAATGCATCTTTGAGATCATTTGTGTTTTTTTATGTTTATGTATTTTAAAAATATGTGATAAAATAAAAGTTTTAATTATACTTTATACATATATTGCACATGGAAAAGGAGAGAGATATGGATTAAAAATTTTCATGCTAAAATAGGATTTATTTCAAATAATATGTTATAATCAATTTATGTTGACATCTAATATTGGTCAGTCAGTGGATATTTAGCTATTTTATCTGGAATACAAAAACCTAATAAGTTATTATGTCAATAAAAAGTAGTTGAACGACATAATCCTCATCAGAATTGAAGATGTTTTTTTTGCCAAGATTTTCCCTGTTTTAAAAGATTTCAATAAGATTTATTAATGTTGTTTTACAGAGATGTTAAACATGTTTTACTTAGTTACTTATAAAGTGTTTACAAACAATATGTTCTTATCATATTTTCATCCTATTCTCAGATAAAGTCAGAGAAATAACTTTTGTTATTAAATGATAATGCTTTAACTTATTATTTTTAATTTCTATGCACAATACACTAAGATTAATACAAAATCATTTTTTAATTGCAATACTAATTACTTTCATTGGAAAGATATGATTATGGTTATAATATAATGGTGAAATAATTAGAAAAGTGCTAAAGTTTTACAGAAAGAAAAGATTATTGCGAAGTTAAAATCCAATGGACATATCTATACTTTTCTTATTGGTTCATATTTTTATTATTAACTTTCCTTTAACATTTAAGGTATTAGATTGGCCACATTCATCTACATGTGGCTGCTAATGAATTAATAAGTTACTGTATAATGAGAATACTTCTAGAGAACAAAAAAGTTCATGTTCTACAAAAAATTCCAAATATTTTTGGAAAATTTTTTTATTTGGTATTTTAATGTCATGAAATTTAATTTTTAAAAATCCATATATTTACATATTTATTAATGGCTTATGGAAAAGACAAGATTATATCTTAAACAATAAGTTTTTAATTTTTTTTTTAATTTTTCCTCTAAAACTTCTTTCCAATAGTATTTATTTGGATGCTAAGAATCTATTGACCTTAGTAATAAGGTTCTTATGGTTAAAAACATCCTGATAGTTTTCATTCACAGCATTCATATTTTTCAACAAAAAATCCAACTGCCAATCAAATGAAGGCATACACTATTTCAAGTTTTTATTTGGTCTCATGATTTCTCAAGAAGACCCATTTAAAATTCTGATATCCAGTTTATTTATTTTCCTTAAACGTTTTTTCAAATCTTTTATTTATTAAAATTAGTTTATAAGATATTTTATAAAAAACTTGGAATCAGTCCTTGATTGATGTTCAATAAAGGAAAAGCTCTTTCAGAATCAATTCTGGGCTATTCTCATTTCTGCTTGAGGCAAGTAAGGTAAATAATTCTTAATGTTTTACTTTTGTTTATCTCACTGTCCATTTCTCCATAAAAATTAAAAATAAAAAAAACAATTATGCTTGGTTTATTCTAACAGCAAATGGAGCAAAATTATAAACATCTGCATTTATTATTCTCATATTATTACTAACAAACCTTTTTTATAATAAATTTTATAAGAAATTATGATTTCTCCATGCTTTAGCAT
The DNA here is from genome assembly GCA_028023455.1 of Epiperipatus broadwayi. Taxonomy (NCBI): domain Eukaryota; kingdom Metazoa; phylum Onychophora; class Udeonychophora; order Euonychophora; family Peripatidae; genus Epiperipatus; species Epiperipatus broadwayi. Next base: position 139,468 of record JAQFVV010000600.1, read on the forward strand.
GAGTAATTGGTACAAAAAATGCATTTATTTTTGTAATAAAGATAGATAGTTTTTCAGTTGACTGTGCTCAATAAATTATTACATTTTGTGAGCATTGCTTTCATAATCAAGAGTTCTATAATATAATTAACATTTTTACAAAACATTAGTTCATCTTTTTGTAAAAGAATTATTTGAATTCATAATGCCTGTGGAAAAATAAACTTTATTGTCAATGCTGCAGTTTATTACATCCCTTTATTTTTGAATCTAACTATTCAGTCTGTTTCTTACATAAATTCAAATCATAAACAGTGATAGATCTCTTTAATACAATTAATATGCTTTAATAGCCTTGGATATTAGATTATGATATTTTTTTCATAATGTGGACAAGCATTATTTGATTTCTAACTGCTTAAACTTGCTTTAGATAATTTAACATTAAAAATACAGAATTGCAGAAAAGTGTTACGTTGTAGATGATAGGTTAAAGTTCTTTATTATTTTTATCTTTTGATGTGATACATTTTGCTATTACAATGAAGCAGAGTAATCTTCTGTATATTGTTAATTCATCATTGAAACATCAATCCATTCCCTAAATACTTTTGCAAACTTTACACCAACTTTACATGTGTAATCGAGTTCACGGTATTTATTTGCTAATAATAAATTTTTTAGATTTAAAACTTAGTACACCATATTTGTAGCAAAAAAAAAAAAGAGAAATGATTATAAAATATCTAATACTTTTAAAATCTACAATCAGATTTACTTGAACGAATGCAAAATCTAATCTCATTGCTGAGTCTGTCTAAACATGTTTCAACTTAGAATCTACAGTTCGGATAAAATTTACTCTCCCAACTATATCATTGTTCTTGCCAAAAAAATAAATCATATTAATATAATTTGTTTTAATAATGGTATATTATTATTATTTTTATCCTCTGGTTACATTAAATGGGAACAATATAATATGTTGTTATAAAAAATAAATATGAAAGAAAAATCTAATTTTATATTAAATTTAGCATTAGAAGTATTTTTAGAGCATACATTCAAACTTTTGTGACAAGATATGGAATAGTTTATTGTAATATTTTTAAATTTCTACAATGCCACTTAATTCCATAATAATTATTTGCAATAAATTGTAATAATAATATTTAAGCTTGCTATAGATAGCAGCCTTGGAAAAGAGTAAATAGAATTTGTTTATGTAAATCATTGTATTAGAAATGGTTATGTGGTATTTATTTGTTTTAATAATGATAATGATGATGATAATAACAACACCAATAATAAAAATCATGATGAGAAACTTCACAATCATTGATTTTACACTATGCATTTTTATCATTTAAGCTCACTTATTAACAAACAGCTTCAAACACTTATATACAGAAACAATTATTATTATTCTCTAATATAAAATGTTCTAAAATTGTTTCTGACTAGAAAAATGTTTGCTCTGTAATAATTAGTACATTTACTTGCCATTTCTGAGACATGCTCTTTATATCATAGTGAAACTTAGTAATTTATTTTAATAGTGAAGAAATTTTTTAATGGATATTTCATAGGTAATTCTGTTATTTAAGATTCTTTACAAATAAATATTTTTAATTGGGATGAATAACTTAAAAGTATGCTTTCATTCATTACCAACTACTAATAGATTAATCAACAATGTAAAGAATATAATTACACCAGATCTAAACTCCCACATCATGTACAAGATAACTTGCCCCCAATGGGGTGCCAACAATGTACTATGGCAAAACTAAAGCAAATATTGCCACTAAAGTATCACAACATTGATACATGTATAACAGAATGTGAACTAAGACCAAAGGCAGCTCAATATTTGAATAGCACGAGAGAGTCACTGGCCACACTTTTCCATTGGCTTAAGCTGAGATAATGTGCACAGAGCACAATGATGTGAAACACAAAGTGAAAGTTGTTTTATCGCAGATGATCCCAAAGCAATCAACCAAATTGATGCCTGCTTTACTATCTTAAAAAAGTGGGCCATTTAAACATTATTGACTAAATTTAAATACATTACTGTGGCATTCACTAATTACTAGTGAAAGAGCTATGAATATGGAAACATAGAATTCCCATAAGTTTTAGCTTATCAAGTGTTATGTATAGCTTTATTAATTGTGTATAAAATGCAAGCTTAGTATTATGTTGTATTAATGAAAAGAATTGTTTAGTTATTACATTATAAAATTATTTTCCCAGACCAAATCACACAACATATACAAAAATCATTAAAATATATTATTAATCAAACACTGTAAAAAATAAGCTATTTGTATATAATAACAAGATAGTTATTTTAATAAAATAAAAAAATAACTTTTGCTTGGGAGTTCATAAAAAATTAAGCACTCTAGAGCTGATATTTATTGTTCATGGACCTCAATTTCCAGTTCCACTACCAAATTCTGTAGGGTGTTATTCTAATAATAACATACATGTAAAATGATTAAAATAAAAACTAAAAGTTTGTATAATAAGGATAATAAAAATGTTTAGAAATAGAAATTTCATTTAAAAAATTCTAACAAAAGACAACATTTTAGAAAAACAATCACTTGCTAATTATTCTATAGTAGTTCAAGGTTAGAGGTTGCAGCTTCTCCTGAGTTAGCCAGATAATATTTGAAAAATAACATTGACGTATGACTAAATTCCATCATCAATAAAGAAGATAACCTACTACTATACATAGTTCATCCATTTAAATTGGTTGGGAGGGCATGGGATATCTGGGCATCAAAGTGCTAGACTGAACACAGCAGTTCTATTTACCTGATCAAACAAAGATTTTGAATTTACTTTCCTCAGCTGTAAATTTTAGCTCTTGAATTTGCCATTCTTATTACTAAACTAAAACCTTCTGATAAATAAATGGAGGAATTAAAAAAAATATACTACATATAAACTTTGGTAATTATATAGAAAATGTAGAGTAAAAGATGACTTTCTTAAATTAAACATGTAAGTGTAGACATAAATATTTTTTTTCTTTTTAAAAATATTATTAAAAAAATTCATTTATATGTTTTATTTCATTAATAAAAAATATTTAAAATAAGTAAAAGGAAATTTAAATATTTTATGGTAAAACGTTCTTTTTTAATGAAATGAAAATATATTTGAAAGAAGTAAAAATTTGAAAAATTTGAATGAGGCTTTTATTAATTAAAATTAATAAAATCCATCCAATCACTGCAGATAACTGAAGCCTTTCCTTGGAATATACTAAATGACATATTCCTCAAAGTTCTAATAATCAATTATTCTCCAAGCGATACCAGTCTCAAAATTGGTTTTTTTTTTAACTTCTTAACTTTTCTAATTATTAAATTTCTTTTACTGACACAACATTAATCATTTATTTTATTTTCCTTAATGCAATTTTGTTTTACAAAAAGGTTCTACATTAATAATTTTATATATATTCGATATACTAGGTAATTTGAAATTGATAAAATACTAAGTGAATTGTGAAAACATATGTAAAAATTTGTCAATGGGCTTACTGAAGATTTCTGATTCAGTATGAAATAGATTTTAGGGATTATTTGTTGTGTTGGATGTTTTTATTCATATATTTAAAAAAATAGTTTGCAATGTACATTTTAAATGTATTTGAAAAAAAGACATTACACATGAAAAAAGAAAGATAAAATTGAGTTATTCCATGTATTTATGTGTATTTAAATCAGCTACATCAACTTTAACTGAAATTTAGATTTTATATCTGGTATTAGGTTAAAGTATAATTTTATAATCAATAAATATTTATGTGAATGATTGATGTAAAAGTTAAAAGTGCAGAAAGTTTTCACAAGGATATATATATATATATATATATATATATATATATATATATATATATATATATCCCAAATAAGATCTTAAGAAGCTTTGCAGAATATCGCCAATCCCAGACTTATTTCTGCTATTGGATTTCTCAGTTACGGGCTAGGATATTTAATTATTAGATTAGATATGGGGTTGGGGATATTCTGCAAAGCTTATTAAGAGCTTATTTGCAAACTCTATATATAACATTAGTGATACAAGTTTGTTAAATTAGGTCATATGACATATGTTTTGATTACTTTGTAATATATATATATATATATTAACTTTGGCTTTGTCAAGAAAGCTGATATTTTATAAGTGGAAATTTTCATTAAGTTATACTATCTTTGCAAATCATATTTATTATGATTAAATAAGTATATGTACATCTAAATAGTAAATTATTTAAAGTATTTCTGTCATGAATAAATATTATTTTATTTTACTTTATTGTTTTGCTAAAATATTTTAAGCTTAGGATTAAAATAGATTTTAATGATTTAAATCCAAAAGTGTCACTAATAAGGGCTTAATATTAAAAAAGTTCAGATTATTCTAATACAATTTAATATATCCAATTTAGTACTTGAGTAAATCATAATACTAGTTAAATTTAATTTTAATGTTAAAAGCTAAGGTATAATTGTCATAATTATAATAAAGTATTTTATTTAAACTAGTTCTTAATAATCAATTCATTTGTTAAAACAGTATTATTAAAATTGAGTTTAGATATTAAGCTAAATTAATTGATTTGAAAAACAGAAAATTAGTTTAGTGCTATTTAAAGAAAAGAGATAAGTTGGTTAGTTTAAAAGATATGGACCAATGTCTAGATGTGTGTGGATGTGGATATATTCATAGTTTTAATTTCTTAATGTGAATATTTTTTTTATTTTACAATATTGGATATTATTCTAGAATATTCTTATTTAATTAAAAAATTAAATAAAATATTGGTGAACCTCTAAATTTGTTCATTAATAAAATTTAAGAGTTTAAAAGAATTAATAAAATAATTATGTAATATTTATTTATTTTTATTTTATTTTACAATATAATTTCTTAATTAATTTTTATCTTCAATAATTATTAACATTCCTAGATTATAACATGTTTGTCTGATTGTTTAACAAATATTTAGTATTACTATTTTTATATTTAGACCATAAATACTAATTAACTAATAATTTGATGATTGAAAAATTAAGAGGAAATGATGTTTCCTGTAAATCAAAATGATTGGTGTTAGTAAGCTTATAAAAGGTGTGCACACATACATATTAATTATTCAGGAGAATGACTTTTCCTTTTGTCTCTTATCTTCATAAGAACCACTAAAAGAAATTTAAAACTTTAATAATTATTATGAAAATAAAGCATTTTTAAAATAAGTTTTTTTTCAAGTAAAATGAGTACATAAAAAACTTTATCAGGTGCTAAGTCTCATCCAAAGTTAAGTAGAAATCTAAATCAGATATTGAAGAAAGAATTTGGAAAGCAACATGTTAAATAATTGTTTACTGATGAATAAAGCATCATTCTATAAAACTAATACGTCACAGGTATCCAATATAATTTATTCTATTTCACTTAATAGCTATTACTTACTTATGTTTTATGTTTATCATGAACTATTTACATTTTTTTTTTTTATTTTAGAGTAAATTTACTGGAAGTTTACCTCAGAATTAACTATAACAGTTTTAACAGTAATTGTATCACTTGTTAAGATAATAATAATAATAGTCAGAAACATTTAAAATGATTTGTTATCTATTAAATGGAACTAATTATCCAGGATAAAGAAAACTTTTGTTTTGGGGACTAATGCTATTTTTATTATCATCAGTAATTAATTATCTATCATATTGACTAAAAACAAAATGATTGATAAATTAATTTATGCTCTCAAGAAGTTACTGCAAAAATTAAAAATATTTAAAATTTGCTATGTTTATAATATTAGTAAATTATATTTATGGAGTAAATGCTGTTAACTTTGATAAAGATTGCTATTATAGAATTATGTATTTTATTAAGTGCTGAATAATTAGTAGAAGCTTTTTATTTTTTTATTGAAAACTGCCGTATTTAAATATTTACTTAGAATGTGCTTAAATTTAATTAAAAAAGAAAGTTTATGACTAAGCTGCTATATAAAAGTGTTTTGATTAAACTGCATTACCTTTGATTGTTTTGTTCAGAAAACTTACTTAATTATAAAAAAAGGTATGTGTGGCAAACTACTATATTAGATATTTTATTTAGAAAGTCTACTTAATTTGGAAAAGAAATATTTATGAGAAAATTGCTGTATTGAAAATTTTGTTTGGGAAAAACTTGCTAAAAGTGGAAAAGAAGAATCTATAATTAATTGCTATAATTAAAAGTAATTACCTGCCTTAGATAAAATAAAAAACCAGAGTAATGCATAAGAAGTGTTGAAACTGTCCTGTCAATTATATGTTTAATGATTTTCAAAATAATGACCATTTATTTATTAACATTTTATCCATATGCACCCTTTTTAATTATGTTGGCAGCATTTGGAGAAGCATATTTAATTTTTAAATTTATTTTCTATTAAACCAGAAGTTGTGCAAGGTTAAAAAATTTTAGTTTTAAGTCATGCATTTATAACTTATTATTATTATATGCTATTTTAAATATATTTTTTAATATTTTACAAATTATGGTCTAGCATGCCTGACAGAAGTTCATTTATTATTATCAATGATAGCTATACTACATAATGACTTATTAGTAAGTTATTTTAAAGAGTATCTCTTTGTCCTTTATTATGAGAAGGATATTTTATAATGATTTTATGAAAGATTGTGCATTTTTTGTTATTTTTAAGTGCTTAAGGATATATTTATTCACTCATATTTGACAATTATATTATTATTTTTATCAGTTTTATGCATCAATTTGGCATTACATTTATTGAAACTTTAGAATTAATTCCTCTCTTGTATGTGTGATATATGTTATCTGAGCATTGTACATTTCCAAGGTATGCAAATTTTATTTCCACGTTGATGATTTGGAAATGGAGTTTGCCTCTCTCTTTGTTGCATTAAAATAATTTAAATATTTTATAAAGAGATAAAGGGTACTCCCGGATATCATTGATATTTTCCTTGAGTATGATTTTCATCATGTTTTATGGTTTTATTTGTGGTGGTTCATTCCTATTTTATTATATATGTCTAGAGACAAGAGTCTTAACATATTTTCTTGCCCTTAGTAGGTAGGTGCATATTAGGTTCATTGCTTAAATTAGCTTTTTTTTGGAAAGTATCTTCTTTATTTCATATTTACCACTATGTATGGTGTAGTGTATATTTTAGTATATTGATAATTGATATGTTTGTTATTTTGAAGTGTATCATTCTTTCTTCAGAAGGACTTTTAACTCCCTAAGTATAGGGTGAAAGTTTTGATGTATGAATCTGCTTTGCTGTGCTTTGTCAGCACTATATGAGATAAAACCGATAATGATTTATTCAAAATTATAAATTTGCATTCTTTTGCCTAAATAAGCAATATGCATCATCATCATCATCATTCAAAAGAAAGTCATCACTGGATTGGTAAGTTCTAAATACCATTCAGGTTTACTCATTGTTGAGGCAATAGCATAGAGTGTATGAGTGTATATGTGTAATCTCTGAGAACAATTTAAAGATTTAATACAATTTCAGAAATTAAAGACTGTAGAATTGATAAGTAATGCATAAATTAGTGAAAGCTATAGATTATAAAATTATAGAATTGTTTTAGGCATATACTTTAACAAGAAGGTATAAAGCTTCTGCCATAAATTTGTTTATAATTTAATAAAGTTCTATGACTTTAAAGACACGAAATTTTTAGTGATAATAACTATTTAACTTTAAGGATGAAAATTTCTTGTAATGACATCTTACTTATAAGATATATGTATCCACCTAAGACCACCATTAGTCATGAATATTTAATTTGTTCATTTAATTTATTAATTTTAGATAAGTTTAAATTGTAAAAGTATTCTCCTGTAAGCAATTAATTGAACTATTTAACAGTGTTTTTGAAAATTTTGTAGTAGACTCCCCATAGTATTCATATCTATAAAATTTGTTTATTGTAAAATAAATGTTATTTTTATTGTTAAGTCTTATATAATGTCTCTATAATGTCTTGGTATTTCAATTAGTATTCAGAAATCTAAACATTGTGTAATTTATAATGCTAATATTTTCATGCTATTTATTCAAAGTATGGTCACATAAATGGATATATATATGTTTACATAAACGTCAGAGTCAATATTCACTGTCTCTTTCATTTTGCTCCACCCTCAGATCAGCTTGAAATCAGATGATCTGAGGGTGGAGCAAAATGAAAGAGACAGTGAATATTGACTCTGACGTTTATGTAAACAAATACGCTTATTTGGAGGTATTGGTAAAGCTCCATCTATTGATCATTAATACAAGCGATAGCAGGTTTTTACATATATAAAACTTTTTTTGTTTTTCATATATATATATATTCTGTTTCGAAAAAAAAATTAAATTGATATATTAAACAATTTAATGATAATGATTTTGAAAATATAAAAAATGCATTTGAAATAAAATATTATTTATTTTATTCTATTGATCACTGCAATTTAAAACTGCAAATTTATAATAGACTGTTTTATAGCTAATCATTATCTTCATTTTTATAAAATTTATTTATGTTATTGATGAATATTTTGAGTTGCCATAAAATCTTTTTCCACTCTTGGTATTCAAATGCTATCCAAGAAGGTGATTACAATATTTCAAATTTAGAGTTTTGTGCATTTTTGTTTTAATTAAAATATTTTATTAAAAATTTCCATTATTATTATATAGTAGGTAAACATTAGCTTGTAGACTAAGTGTATGCTTTCCCATGTTTATCACTGGGATATCATTCATTTTATTAACAACATGTTCATAAAGCAAAATAATTTAACATTAAAATATAATAGTAGTACCAATGTATCATAATACCATAGTTCTAAAAAATAAGAACTTATATTTATTGTCACAGGAAGGCAAAATGGTATAAACAAATCAACAAGATTTATAAAAAATGATTATTTTATTAAACATGGATCTGATCATGGTAATAAGATGATGAAAAGGGAGTTGGAGGTTATCAGACTATATTGTAGAGAAAATGAAATTTTATTATAAGTAATGAAATTATAGTACCATTGCTACTTTGTGATATGTGTTATAAATATTGGGAGCTTAAAAAGTTTTACAAGAGGGAGTTGTTTTTTTCTCCTCTTAAAATTTTATTTAGTTATACTTTATAATGTTTAATGATTATTATTATCATTATTATTATTGTAGCTCTTTTTATTATCACCATAAATTGTAGTAGTAAAAAACTCTGAGCTTTGGTTGAATTCTTGATTCACCACAATTCATAATTTTATGTTAATCCCTACTTACATACAGCTTCCATGGGTACATCTATAATGAATTCATACAATTTATAAGGTATAAATGATTTCATAAATATATGGTTTTGCTCAGCAGAAAAAAAATAGAATTCAATAAGCAAGTTATGAAATTTATAACTTGTTTTAATTATTATAAGTGTACCTTTGAAGGTTTGTGCAATGCTATATATTGCAGAGGCTTTTACTATATGGTGAAACTGAGCTGAATTCAGGCCCATATAGCTATCTAGTTTGTTAAGCTGGGTTTGAAGATTTGTGTGTCTGATAAATTCATGCTTTCAAATTGATAGAAATGTGTTTGATAAGTGCTGACTTTTGAGTTGGTATTTTAGATCTAGTTTCTAGTCTCCCAGCCCTTCACTGATGTGAGCCATTATGCTTGAAACTAGCTGGTCTGGAGGTAGGGAGAATGATATGAGATTTTGAATTCTATTTCTTTAGGCACTTATGTAAACAAAGCTTGTTTAGAGCTATTGGTAAAGCTCCATCTAGTGATTATAAAATGCAAGCTTAAAAGCAAGTTACGAAATTTATAACTTGTTTTAATTATTATAAGTGTACCTTTGAAGGTTTTTGCAATGCTATATATTGAAGAGGCTTTTATTATATGGTGAAACTGAGTTGAATTCAGGTCCATATAGCTATCTAGTTTGTTAATCTGGATTTGAAGACAAGACATTTATGTGTCTGATAAATTCATGCTTTCAAATTAATAGAAATGTGTTTGATAAGTGCTGTCTTTTGTGTTGGTATTTTAGGTCTAGCTTTTAGTCTCTCAGCCCTTCACTGACATGAGCCATTAAGCTTAAAACCAGCTGGTCTGGAGGTAGGGAGAATGATAGAGATTTTGAATTTTATCTCTTTCAACACTTATGTAAACAAAGCTTGTTTAAAGTTATTAGTAAAACTCCATCTAGTGATCATAAAATGCAAGGTCAAAAGCAAGTTATGAAATTTATATCTAGTTTTAATTTTATATATATATATATGATATATATATATATATATATATATATGTACAATACCACCAGCGGGGGGGAGAAGAAAAAAGGGGGGGTTTTCACTTATTTTTTTTTTTTTTTTTTTATTTTTTTTTTTTTTTTTTTGTTGGGGGGTTTTTGGGGTTCAGGGGTGGTATGCCCCTTTTGGGGGGGGGGGAGGGGAAAATTTAAATTTTTTTAGGGGGGGGGGGGGGGGGGGGGGATATATATATATATATATATATATAAAAAATATATATATATATATATATATATATATATATATATATATTAATGCAATAGTTTTATGTGGCTGATATACTTTATTTCAATCTGAGTTTTTGCTGAAGTTGTCAAAAGTAAGCTTATAAACAAAAAAACCTTGCAGAATAGGTAAATTCATGCTATGTTTGTTTTTTGAATGACATACAGTGTTATTTATTTATAGATTAACTCAAAATAATTTACTCCTCTTAATTATATATACATCAAGCTATTTTAATTTCTTTCTTATATTTATTAGCTTCTATTTGATTATTAAATAAGTTTATTAGAAGTGAAAACCCATTTTCATTCTTATGTAGATGATTAATAGTTTAATAATTATTAATTCATTTTTTCATTTGGCTGATATAATAAATGTACTTGGAATTTCTACCAATGTTGCAAAAAATAAATATTACACACATAAAAAGCTTAAAGATTAAATGCATTTATTCTATTTTTGATCCTTTGTTGACATACAAAATGTTATTATTCATATCCTGAGGGAAAGTGGTTTGTTATCTTTAATTGCAAACATATTAACCCTTAAACCGCTAATTATAGTATTGGTTGTATGAGGTAAAAATCAAATCTTTTAATTGGCCAACTCACAAACTGAAGACAAAGCCTATTGTTAAAACATATTCGCCTATAATATTAAATTCAACTCAGATACGTTTATAAAAAGTATATTACTAATTTTTCAGGTTATGAAAGAGAATGAAAGTTCTTTCAAAAATAAATTGCTATTTATTTATTATAAAATATATTCAATTTTGGCAAATATAAAGCAAATGTCTAAACAAAAAAGTGCTGACGCAAACGCTTTTTTCAATGTTACGTTATAGAAAAGTAAAGATTTCTTTTTGCTAAATCTTAAATATTTTTACTAAAATCTTCAATATTTTTCGAAAATAATTTTGTTTTTTTAGTATATTTTTTAAAAAACTAGTTTAATTTCTCAAATTATATATTTTTAATACTTAAATTGCATTCAAAATGAAAATCTCAGCGTTTTTCTTTATTTTCTTTGATCAGGCAGTTTCTTTGTTCTTTCCAGCCAATCAGAATGTCTTTTTCGGCTGAGAGCTGGCTGACAGCCAATCACCGACAACGTTCTTTCTTTGTTTAGTTTTAAATGCGTTTTTTTTTATTTTTTACTTGTAAAATAATTCGGAAGAGGGCACCATCTTACAGAACTTTTAAAAACCTAATCAATAACTGTCAAATGAATATTCTAGCATAAGAACTAGCAGAGTTAGAGTGATGTCAGATGTCGACGAGGGACCTCGTAAGAGGCGGGAAAAGGGTTAAATTGTTCTAATTTCATGTTTTCACTATATATATATATATTGTAATGATCCGGAGAATTCTACTTAATGTAATCTGCACTACAGGGTGCCATCTAGGTATTTGAACCTAGAAAAATTTATAAAGTAGGCAGATACATAAGTCAAAAAAAATTTTGTTATTTTATTTATATATTTTGATATCCGGTCATTAGCCCATGTCACTAGCTCAGAGAGTAGCAGAGATTTAATAATATAATATCTTATCTAATTATATTTCAATATTAAAAAATAAATAAAATAAGCCACTGCCAGTAATTAACATACAAAAATTTATTTACGCACATATATATATATATAAGATTTAACATTATTTTAATATGTTTACTTTAACATTTAACATTATTTTTACTTTTATTTTAGAATTTAAATTTACATTTTAATTTTTATGCTATTATAAGTTCTCACAGAGGGATTTATAAAAGTTGTTTATAAATGTTGAGTATAGATCGGTTACATAGATTACACGGCTAAAACATTTCAAAATAAACATAAACGTTCAAAATACAAAATCATTGATACCGTCAATTGCATAGGGAATACAAGAAACCCATTGGTATTCATTGTAAGATACCGCAGTGGCACCAATAACTTAAAAGACATCTGAATAAATACATTTTAGATACTCACCGTAAGGTATCAGTATTTACCGAATGTCTATATATATTTTGACCGAATATAAAAACCAAAAACATAATTAGCTGGTAACGAATCCATGCAAGCGTCTATAAACAACTTAAATTTAATGCATTTTTATTTAGTGTCAAGTATGAATAGACTACATAGATTTGCATTTGAAGATAAAACATTCTATCCCCATTTAACCTTAGGCTAAAAGTTCGCAGTCAACCTGGTATCAATCCATCTGATATATCGATGTATTCAATGAAATATGAATATGGCAACACAAAATAGGTTAATATAAGACATTGACTCTCGTCAGATAGGAATATTACATCTATCTAATGAGAAGAACAATAAAAAAACTCCATAGAAATGGACTGTGGTCATTTTGCCAACTTATGATCGCTTTCCCTAGGCAAGAGGAAGTGTGCAGCATATACAAGCGATTCTGCCCATAGCGATTCTTGCATTACATCTACTAACTACATCAATATATTCAATCCATTGACCCAATTCAACAACGACATGAATAACCTAAGATTACCCTCCCCTAATATAACTTTACAAATCTATACAGCCATTCATGCCTGACTTAAGTTTATCATTGATATATTTTAATTTATTGGAAAACAGAAATCATAATAAAACTTAAAGAATAAAAAAAAATATAAATGGAAATGATTTTACAAAGAAATACATCAAATAACATTTTAACTACTTTAGTCAGATAGGAAATTCTTATATTTATAAATATTGAAAAGTTTAGTATTTAGAGTTCTTTTATTTAGAAATGTTCATAAATTATTTATATTTAAAGCTGAGAGTTCAAAAAGTTCTTACAATTTCAAAATGTTTCTTTTATCCATTGCTTGCCGTTTGGAATCCACATTAAATCCCCCGATGATCCTGTTGTCCTCAGTATAAGAAAAGCGATGTTTCATTTCTTTTTTTTCTTTTTTTTAATAACTGAAGGGATTGAAGAGTGCGTCTTATCAATCCCTTCTCCTTCAACTCTGCACTAACACATATATGCACATCTCCTCTTTCTAATTAATTAAACCAAATCACTTTTTATTTCCAAATTTTTTCTTTTATACATAACTTTAGGATCCAATGGACGTTACGTCATCATTGATGATGATCCTTCTGTTGAGGTCTGATTTCCCCAATGGATTTCTTTCATTGGCCATTCTGTTCCTATTGTTTTCCTATCTGACTGTTGCTTATACATTTTAGATGCCCAAGGCTAGTTTACTAATTAAAATAATCATTTCCATTTTACAAAAGATTAATTAATCTGTTTTCAAACTTAAACATATATTTTTATCTCTAAATCTTTTCTGAAAATTTAGTTTTAAAATACTTTTTCTTTAATAAAGTTTTATTTTAATAATTATTTATCTGTGCGATTTTATATATATATATGCGAGTTTAAGATGATTTTTTTTATTTTTAATTCTTACAAAAGAAGTTTTTATTGGCAAACTTTTATTTTTTTTTTCATATTTACTAATAAAAAAAAACAATGTAATGATGTCTGTGCCCGTTACAATATATATATATATTCTCAGATAAAATGTATAATAAGTAATAAAAATCTCAAAAATAAATGCCACAATATTCAAAAATATCAATATATAAAAAATAAATAATAGATATAACCAACTTATGGCATGTTCAGCTATCCTGATTAGCATTTTAGATTTGAAATTCAATTTTTTTTAAATCTCACTAAAATCACACAACATTCATGTTCCCATGTGTATGACCAATTTTCTATAATTTATAAGTATTAACTCTGTTATATTGTTTAACTAATACAATACCTATCATATTTATAAAATATGCATATTTAATTATTTTTTTCTTCAAATTATTTTCCATCCATAAAATAAAAGCACTGTCAAAACAAAAACTTCCATTACAAATAACTGTGTATTCTGCAAATACAGATTTAAATCTATTCACATAATATTTGTAATTTATTATACAAAAATTCATGACATAAATACTCTTTTTCTATGTACTTAACTCACCAATGTAACTGGACTCACATTGGGAAACACTTTATATATAATATTACATATATCAATTCTATTAACAGCATATTTTTCGTTAATAATCAACCTATAAATTGGTTTTATAATATATAATGTCTTAATCTTGATTAGATTAATAAAATAATAAAATCACATAAAAGGATACTATAAATTTAAAACAAGTGATGTAGCCACTAAAAATATAGAATTAAAAGATACCAATAAAGTAAGCACATTCTTGATATGTGATATTGATTAGAAATGTGAGTTTTGACTTTGATTATAAAGTTAGTAGTTTTTATATAACAATAGATAATTTAGGTCAAATGATATCTATGTCCCCAAAGCTGATAAGTATTTTTGATATGTTTGGAATATGCATGTTTATAACATTAGAGAGATTACGGTAATAGTAGTTCATGAATACCACACCCATTGCAGTATAATATTTACTAATCAGGTGTAAATTCCATATCTTATTACATTTAAAAGTATAGTTTTTAAAATCCGGCATTTACATTCATTTGATTAGGCTAGATTATTCTGAGTCAATAAACTTTAGCTAGTAATAGCTAGATAATTATTTATAACTAATACTAGATTGCTAGATGAATTTACCATAGGGCTGACTACATGAAAAAAAAATTAACTTTGTTTCATTGCTACATTCTAGATGTATCTTTTTAAAAAAGAAACATTTTTAATGGGGGGGGGGGGCTAATTTATATACCTTTCAATGTAAATATTCCACGACTGAATTTAAAAAAATTCTTTAATCAAATCCTGTCATATAGTATAATAGCACATCTTCATACTTTAACACTGAAAACAATATATACTGCATATATGTTCATTTATATTTCAAGTAAAAAATGCAATATTCTAAATATAAAACTCAATGTTTCAAGTCATATATTGTTGTTACAGAATATCTACCAGCAGCTACCACACAAGTAAATTGGCATTTAGTTGTATTTATATATTGGACTATTTACATAATCTAATATAAGTATTGAATGTCTTTAGAAAGATTTAACTTTATTTAAATATTCCAAATACATTCAACTGTCAATAATAGCACACAGGTTAACCTAGAAATGCTATTATTAACAGATGAATATTTTTGGCATATTTAAATAGAGTTACATTTTTTTAAAGACATTCAATACTTATATTAGATGATGGAGTCCAATATATAAATACAACTGAAATAGCATCAATACAAACCTTTAGGAATACAATATGGTATTTAGCATTGCTTTTTCTTTTGACCTTTATTATTTGTTTGGCTAAAAAATATATTGTTGTTTTATTCAAAACACTATTATAATTTTATGTGCTTATCATCAATTTTATCAATTGACAAAAATACAAGTATAAAACAGATTTAATTTTGACATATAATTATAATTTATTATTATTTAAATACATTTTTATTGTTTTTATTTTTTAATAACACACATTCTAAAGTTTTTTATCATTATCAATATTTATTTCAAAAGTATTCTCTAGCAATTATAATAACTTCCAAGCAAACTCATTAATTTTTATTCTATAGCAAATTTATTTAATTATCAAATTATTGGTCAGCAAGTAAGTATCTAATCATTCTTAGCTAAATTATAAAACATAAAAACTCTTTTCAAATAATAAATGCCCAGACCAGTGATTACTGTATTTTGCTTCAATGTTTTTTTTTGTAAAGGGATACTGAGAAGTCTTTGAGTTGCACTGGGCTATTTGGAACCCATTTATTACCATTTAATTTAAATAATTTATTTCATTCATTTAATCTTTCATACAAAATACTTTTAACTTTAGACATTTTTTGATATTGCTGTAAAATGGTTCGTTTATGAAACATTTATTAAATTTCATTGTGACTTAACCGTTATAAGAAAGAACATTATAAATTAACAGACGAAATGATAAATGAGATATATAACATTTTGTTTTTTTTTTCCAATACATTAGTTGTCTTCACAGCATTTCACCCAAAATTACTTTTTTCAGGTTTTGTTTTTTTTTACATTTATTTGTAGTAATACTATTTTTTTATTTTTAAACTTAATCTTTAACAGAAAAAAGTTCAACAAAAACTATCTAACTGAAGAGTTTGCTTTTATGGGTTTTAAATTACAAAAAAAAAAAAAAAACTACAAAGAAAGTAAAAAAAGGCAAAACAAAACAAAAGCAACTAAAGAAATTTCAAAGTAAACAAAAGAATAATTTATCCCATTACTACCTGCTGTTTAAGAGTAACAAATGTAATATACATGTATGTAATTACTTATTAACATTCTAAACCATTTATTATTCTGGTAATTATATAATTACTTGTTATAATTTATCAAAAAATGACAGGAAAAAAATATTGATTTTAATATTAATTTAATTATGTTCACACAAACACTAAAAGTTTTAAATCTTGTTCAAGTGTATTTTTAGGTAACTGAAAAATTCTTAAACTTTTTTTATTTTTTCAGAATAATGTAAATCACAAATGATATTGATCAGATAGAAATTAATATATTGATCATATAAACTAGTTAATGAAAATAACCATTTTTGAATGAAAAAATGCTGGGACTGTAGTCATAAACAAAATATAAGTATTATATATATATATATTGCAAGGAAATCAAATCATACATCACAATCTCTTAATTTAAAAAGCTTGTACTACAAATAAAGATATAAAGATCTCTGAAAATTGTAATTTTCTATTTAATAGTTAACAATTAGATAAATGGTGGGCTTGAGCTGGTATTTGAGATCTAATGTCTGAGTAACCTAGTGCCTCACTGATGACAGCCAGCATCTACAAACGGGTATGGGAATAGGGATATTCAAAAAAGCTTGTTAAAAACTATTAGCATGCTTATTATATAACACACATATATATTTGTAGTTATATTAATTTAACTATCTAGTTAAAATCATTAAATGTTTTTAGAAAATTTTTAATTCTATTTTATATTTTCCAAATACTCATATGTTAGTATGAAAGACAACGACTCAATCAATATTATTATTCTCTCTTTTTTATAATTTCTGGTCTGACTAATAACAGATAATCTGAATGTTAATAAATATTTGAATGTGTTAAGAAAAATATAAATGAATTGGAATTTTTCTAAAAAATACTTAACAAATGAAATGTTATCACAACAAGCTTTCAGACATTCATTTTGTAAATTTTTAAAATTATTTATTGGAATAAAAAAAAAATTTGCTCTCAAGAAGACACAATTAGAAAACTCTTATTCTGCATTACAAAAAGTATTTCATTCTATTTATTTTACTAGAGAATGATTTAATGATCTGACTAGTAATAATTACAATAAAAGTCACTAGAATAAAATGAAGTAAATAAATTACTAATTAAAAAGTAACTATTTATACAATGAGATTATCATTAATCCAAGCACTGCTAATCCAAAAACTCCTGTTAACTGATCAAACTTACAAATTATTGTTTTGATTTATTAATTGTTGCCTTACAAAAAAATTTGTGTTGATATACTTATAAACATATTCTAATTGATTTATTTCAACATTGGCCAAGAAGAAGTTTTTATTCAGTATATACATGTAGACAATCATGGAGCGCAATTTTGGCCAATGAAGCCAGATTCATAGTATTGGGTTTTAGTGTACAAATGTATTATTAATAAAATAAATAAATATAGTATACAAAAGATATATATGTAAATCATAGTACAATTAAAGCTTATTTAAAATTTTAGTAAAATTTGGACTTATAGTAAGGGGAGATATGCTTCATTTTTGAAATCTAAAAAATGTCATGGTACCAGGGATTTTGGATCAATAATAGTCTACTTATATTTGATTTAAATAAGTCACATCATATGCAAATATAATTTTATACATTTTTCTACATATTTTAGCTACTTTTATAGATAAAAATATTTAATGTAAAACACAATTATCTTATAAAAGTATAAAAAATATATAACTGAAATGGAATAATCTAAATTTTAAAAATGCTTTATAAAGAGAAAAAATATAAATAATTTCAAAAATTTATATGTTCATAAATATATTTTTAAGTATAAAAAAATCAAATGTTGATTTGTTTGGTCTAATAATTAAATCTATAATATATCATAAGTTTGTTTATTTATTGTAATTACATGAAATCATTTTTATTATAATAATTAAGAGGATATAATTATAGTTAAAATATTAATGATTTATTTATTTAAATGATAGGTGGTACAACATATAGTATTTTTAGATGTAGTATTTTTAATCTAATGATTGAATATTCTAGCACCTCACTGAGGATGCCAGTAGCAGAAACTAGTCTGAGGTTGGGGATATTCTACTAAGCTTGTTAAGAGTTTGTTTTGTGAGCTCTATACATAAAATTTGTAAACACCAGCTTATTAAATTAAGTCATGTGACATCTTACTTGATTTTTTTTGCAACATGTAATGTGCACAGTTACAATATTAGTAATTAAAATATTAAAAAAATGTTCATTCTTGTGAACATAGATATTTTATATAATATTAACATTGTATCATTTGATTCCTTTCAGCTTACTATATTATAATTAAGAAATGTCTTTTCTGTTTTACTACTCTATATCTATCTATTATAATATTTAATAATTAATAATTACAAGATGATAGTTCAATGAAATCCATATCCCCAGAATAATTTCTATTTCTCACCTTTATCAATGAGGAGTTGGCATTTAAAATTGAAATCAATGCAGCCATAAAACTGGCCATCACTTTTAATTCCTTTTTTTATTATTAAGCTGATAAAATAATAATAATAATAATAATAATAATAATAATAATAATAATAATAATAATAATAATAATAATAATAATAATAATAATAATAATAATAATAATAATAATAATAATAATAATAATAATAATAATAATAATAATAATAATAATAATAATAATAATAATAATAATAATAATAATAATAATAATAATAATAATAATTAAATATATTTAAATGATATCTGGACAAAAATGTATAATTTTTAAATACTTAAAAAAACTACTTAATTAAAAGTTGAAAGAAGTAGCAACAACTTACAAAAGAAAAAATAAATACAAGCACATTTTTTTTTGAACAGAGACAACCATTTACATGCAGTGTGATTTAACATTATGGGATCATAATGCATAGAACTTAATATCTGTAAATAAATTAGAAAATTAAAAATGTTTATATTTTTGTGATTATTAATTTTTTTATATATTTTGCTTAAATCATGGGTAATCAATTAATGGATATTGAGATAGTATAAAAGTCAGGTGAACTTTAATTCAATAGACTTCCAATATGATTATGAGTTTTTCTGTAGCTGATTAAAATTAAATGTGTGAGTCTGTATAAAGTAAAAATTTGACTTATCCATAAGAAGAATTAGGGCATTCAATAGTTTAAATTGAGAGTGATATTTTTGAAAAAACAATAAGGTTATAAATATAAATATAATGCAAAATAATAAATAAAATTACTTTTTATAAAAATAAAATTCCATTGAAACAGGTAAAATATAGGAAGCGAATGTGATGGAAGAAGTGTGAAGAAGAGAATAAGAAAGATGTTGAATCATTTTAAGAAAGATAAAATCCAAGTCTATATATATGGTTTTATAAAAATAATAACCACTGTAAGAAAAATACTGATGATGATGAGTATTTAAATAAGATTTTAATAAATTAAAAATTCTGCCCTAAAATGAAATTTAAGGAAAGTATTATATTTAAAGATATTTGAGTTGAACTTATTTAAATAAAATAAAAAAGTTTTATTCATTTTTATTTGATGCTGCAGTTTATACATATTTAAATGTATATATAAAAACTCAGTTTATAACTTAAGAAAGAGAGAAAAAAAGAAAATTTTTAAAAATTAATTTTCTACATTTTTCTTTTTTTTATCATTAATTTAAAAATAAGAAATTAGTTTTTTCTTTTTTATATCTGTGGTTATAAATTGAAATTTTATAACTGTTATCACTGGAGTCAAACTTATTACTTCAAAAAATGTACTTTTATTATTATTATATTTTTTTGCCTAGTGATGGTTTTATTTTATTTTTTATATCTTAAAATAAATTTTATCAAGAACGAAATTGCTATTATAATTTTTACTGATATATATATTAATATACTTAATGTTATATATATATAAATGTGAAAATCCAATTATTCCAATTTAGAATAACATGTGTTTTTAGATTATTAAAAATTTGTAATTTGTTTTTGTATTTACGTTTGTTTTAAATGTTTGAAAAATGTTTTTAATTTTAATTTCAAAAAATTATCAAATTTTTATTTTCAATTACTAAAAGTATTCTAATGACAAAAACAATCACATTTTAATTTACATCGTATCAAAGGATAGAGGAAAGATATTTTTTTTATTGAAAATAAAAATAATTACAAAAGTAGCAAAGATATAAATTACTAAGTAATATGAATTCTATATTTATTTAAACAGTTTTAAAAAATACTGATTAGAGTTCAAGGATAATCTAGAAGATAAATAAAAAGAGTTTATAAGATGAGAGATAACTAATATTTTTTAATTTGGTGATGTGTAGACAATCAAATTTTTTTTAAAGATCAGTCATTCAAAAATTATTTTATATCCGTGATTATTAAAAATACATTATAAACAATTTTTTATTATAATATACAAATTTGGATCTGAAAAAGTGTAAAATATATAAAAGAGTACTATAAATATAAGGGATTTGAACACAGAATTTTAAGCACCCTTCAACTATTCACACTATCTTGTCCTACTAATACACATGACCACATATATGTAGAAAAGATAAATAATCACCAATATACATATTTCGTGATGAACCAGCACTCTAGAGTTGACACAGATCATCGTCTCCCACACATATATATAATCAGTGCTCAGTTTATATTAAGATAGCAAATCTTCACACTTTAATGGACAGGTTTCAATCTACTCCAATCTCCAATTCTTCAGCCCTCTATACCATTGAAAATATGATGAGATAGTGTGGATAGTTGAAGGGTGCTTGAAAGTCTGTATTCAAATCCCCTATATTTACAATTAAGCTTGAGGTATATGAAAAATGTCTATTTCAAATATTAAATGAATATTATGTAAATAAAAGTGTCATTGGATCTATTATTAGCACTTTATAGCTTTATAAATATTTTATATTTTTTAAATAAGTGAATCTTATTTTTTTTCTTTTGTAATTGTAACCAATTGAGGTTGAAATAAAAATAATAATTCAATTGTCTTGTTAGTGTGAATAAATGTGACACATGAGAAAATATAATATAGACCATGAAGCAACTTTATTTATTTAAATTTGTTTGTGTTTTATATTTTAGATGGATTAGATATGTTAATTTAATACATCTTGCAGCTTTTTATAATTGGATTTGTAAAATAAAAGTGTCAGGAGTATGATATCATAGAAATTATATTTATAAGTTATATTGTTTTGAACAACTAATAGTAAACATTAAGTTTTTTTTAATAAAGTAGGAATTAAGGAAAGATTAGATAAAGCATTCCAACATATACAAGGAAACAGAATAAAGTAATATATGTTTTTTGAAATTTAATTAAATATATTTATTGTGGTATTTATCATGTTTATCTATGAGGAATAATAATATAATCCATCCACAAGATAAAGTGATATAAATGGTGTGAAAAAAACAATTTCTATTGTATCAATAATAAGTTTATGTAAGATATGAATTAAATACAGCTTTTGACAAGTATAGATAAATATCCAATAATAGCGTAAATATCCTCAGCAAGTGACAATTCTAAAATTTCATTTTTTTAATTTAATAAGTGACCTAGTAAATAACTGGAAATCTTCATTTCTGTTTAAGGTGGCTTACAAGGATAATATTATTTTTAAAAAAATAAACATATCACCTACATATACAACTGCAAAAATATAATATTAGATATGATATGCATGGAACTTTAATATTTCTAATTTTTTAATCATGTAGTTCATATCAGTAATAAAACTTCAAAACAGATGATTTTTTAAAGTTTTTGTTTGATGGTCAAAAAGGTTCATTTAATTTTTAAACTTTTCTGTTAATGAGATAGTTGATAATATACCAGGACATTTCTATCATGGGGTGAATATCAAAAAAAAAAAAGCTCAGATAGGCAAAGTTAAAATTAGATTTGCAGTTTAAATTAAATTATATAACATATAATAATTTCCATTTTTTAGTCAGACTTTATTCATTTCTGAATTTTCTGAATATATAAATCATTTATTTCTTTTATGACATAATGTAATGTAAAGATCAGAGAAACAACATAGATTTGAATTTTTTAAGAATAATTTATACCAAAAGTTTTTTTTAAGTTGATGTTTTCATTGATATGTAATCATAATATTTTAATATAAAGGAACACATTTTTACATATTAAGGCCAATAAAATATTGATAACACATTTAGATAAAGAATTATCTCATAACATATTTGAATATATGAAGATGGTTATAAAAAATAGGTGAAATAAAATCTGCTGCAAATATAATATAGTGTTTAATACATATGCTTTTATATTTGATGATATATTCACATGATTTATCCTACTGACATTTTTTTTTAATTTGATGATTGAGATTTTTTGTAATAGTTATTAAACTATGGCTCTTGAAATGTATTCAAATCATCAAGCTAGTTTGCCTGGCTCCCAAACCAATATTGGTTTTCATTGCCATTTTTCCAAAACTTTTATATCAATAATTTATAGTTTTATATTTTGTAATATTATCAGAATATATTATTTCATAAATGCTTTAAAAATAATTACAAAAATATATATTTTACAACCTTAATTTTTAAATGATATCAGTTGAAAGGGTTGTTAACTTAGATTTTATTATTGTATTTAGTTAATGCAAAGTAATTTGACATTTGATGGCTTATATTACTCCCACCAAAATTATTTCCAAAACTGACTAATATGGTCACTCATTACTTACCATGTCTATTGACTGAATCCTGCATCATCAATCTTAATGCAGTATACAAAAATAAAGACTCAATTAAAATATTTAATAAGTAAAGATTGAATATATTTTATTTCGTGTGTAGGACTACTATAGTAATTGTATTTTTTTTAATTATTTATAAATACAATTTTAAAACAATATTTTCTATGATTCTTGAACATTAAAAAATACAGGAAAAATATTAAATGTGAACATTATTACCAAAGAACTTGTCTACCCACATTATATGCATATGATAATTATTAAATACTGCTAAATTCTATATTAGGGATGATAAATAAATAAAATAGAAAATCATCTAACATTAAAATACTAGCTAAAAAACAAATTTATACTAAAAAATATCTCACAACCATTATTTCATCTAATCCTTTGCAAATGAAATTCAACTATATATTGTAACCATATATTTTAGCATAAAATATAATAATTGATGTAACTAGTATAAAAAATTTCTCTGTCTTCTTTGGTGATTTGATTGGCTTGATTTTCGCTTTGAACAGATTACTCTCTTATATTATTTTAATAAACTTAAATTTGATTCGTTCCATATACTAATTCATATCAAAATGTTTAACTTTTAAAAATTTTTAACAACACATTAAATTTGGTAAAATAGTATTAAAATAATATGTTGTTTTATTTGTTTAAAGTAATCGTAAAAATTATTTCTATTGAATTAACAAAAAACCATTTGTTCAATTAAAATAAATTATTAAAAATAAATACAGTAATTACGTATGTGTCTCAATGTAAAAAAAGAAAAGAGCGCGAATTTAAGAGCAGATCATCTGTTAGTTTTGCTTTTGGATGGAGAAGAAAGAAAAGAAATGGTAAAAAGGCAAATGGTGTAAATTTGATAAGCTTATTTTAAAATAATTAACAAGTAAACGGATTACCACAAATTTTCTATAAATGTAAAAAATAATATCGTGGTATTTAATTATAAGATGAATTGCTAAATTTAAAAGTCTGTTCAAGTCGGCTGGCCAAGTGGATCAAATCACCGGTAATAATTTCCCAATATTACATTTAAAATGTCAGAGCTTCCCAGTTTAAAAGAATTAATTGCAAGAGTTTGGTATGTTTTAAAATGTTTATTGTTCTACAATTTGGAAAAATTAAATAAGTATTTTAATTACAAAAGTTTTATAAATATGAAAATTTGCTTTTTAAAAAAGAAGAAGTTTAAAATAAAGTAAAATGTTAAAGTTATCAACATAGTTAAATATTTCCATTTCTAATTCTAATAAAAATATAGCATTGATTGATATTTAACTTTATAATGCCAGAAATATATTTGCTAGTTAATTTGTTTGCCATTTGGATAATAAACAGTCTTCAAATAATTTATCAAAGCTATTTTCTAATTTTATCGTCAGTTGGAATGATTAAATAAATTGCTATAATTAGTATTCTTAGATTTAAGCGTGGATAAATAAATATTAGCATGGATGTAATAAACTTGGAACATTTTTAATAGAGAAATGTAGAAATTAATAACTTTTGAAAAACATTTTCATTTAAGTTCTGCGTATCATATTTTTGAAATTGTTTCTTATTTATGGAGCCACGTAAAATCGTTAATCTAATAGTGATTATAATAACTAACACAAATGGATAAAATTGCATGTATGGAATTCAACCATAATTATATTTATTACTTTGTACATTTATTGTTCGACACATCGTACATGGATTTCACGGATCATATTTGTCATTGTAAAATGCTATATAATCTAATTTGTGACACACACACCTGCTAAAATTCATATATTGAACTTTAAATGCTATACATTTAATTTATATCACACACACACCTCTTAGATTTTATGTATTTGAATGAATAATTCATTACTTAAATTTTATCGTTATATGAACTTGCATGTGAAGTTCATAAGTTATATTTTATTAAGTTTAAATTAATAGGGGTTGAATAAAATATTTATTCAAGAGAATAGCGCTTGTGAAAAGGCTTGAAAGGTACTAAATGAATTCATGAGATGTATCAATCTTTATGAGGTATTTTGTGAGTCTTTCCAGATTTATATTCCTATGCTAATATTACTTATATTGCATTACACATGTTTTATTTTAAGCAAGATAAGTTAGTACATTAGTTGTCCTGATTAGTGTAACATTTTATTATGCAAGAACCCACATTTGCTAAAGTGTTAGTGTTTTCCAAATGATCAGAGTAACTGAGGAGGATGATTTTGCCCTTTAATGTGAAGTAAATAGTAATGTTGTTTTATAACGTTGAAAGGCATTAATCTGTGCTGGTGGTTAATCTGCAGATTATTTAATTGCCATTTTTTGTATTTTACACTCATTCCAGCGCTGGTGGTTAATCCGCGGAATTGTGTAATTATACGTATTACTTTATGGTGGTGTATAAATCCACAAAGCATTTAGTATTATTTAATTCCTATGTGTAGATGAATACATCCACAGGAATACGTTTTACTTCATAGATATAAGTTGGGCAAAGTATTTTAGTTAACCTGCTAAATCATCTTCTTCCATTTATAAGCATAATTTATAAGTTAGATCATCAAATTGTAGCAGGACATTCTATTCAAGTTACTTCATAATAATTACCTGTCGGTTGATTATTATTTACCGGAGTGTAAGTTTACATTTTCATTTTATTTAATGATTACATTATAGCTAAATCCTACAGATATAATATTAGTTATTATATTATTATAATTTCATGGTATGGATTTATTGAATCTGGAAATGACGTTAAATACTTCATGGGTTGATGTTGAATTTATTATAATTTGCTCAAGATTCATTATATCAAATTGAAATAAGGTATGATTAGGTTTTTAAAACCGTACCTATGATATGTTAGTGAAGAAAGTCGATGGAATTATAATTTATTTATTTTATTTGTTTATTTATGTTTTTTTATTATAACATTGGAATTAATTATTTATTATTCATAAATTTGTAAATAAACGTTGATTTATAATTAAACTTACTGTGCCGTTGCTATGTGTCATTCTAAAATCAGAAATCATAAACCTTGGATAGAGCATACATGAAGTACATACCATTGTCAACATGATATCAGAGTTTAGTGATATTTTGAGAAAACATTTGGATGCTTTTAGTCTTTGGTAGTTTATGATGTGTAGGGTACAATAAAATTTCATTTACCTTTTCCATCATTTTGGCTTTGCGTAGTTGATCTAGTATACAATACAAATTGATTATTAAACCTGTAAACAGATTTACCAAATAATGATATGATTGAATATATTTACTTAACATTTTAAATTGTCATTTGTCAGTATAAAAAGAGTCTCAGTGATATAGTTAAACTATAAAAAGAACCCAATTCTTTATGTTTATTTATTGCAAAGCTTTACCTGGACTAGCATTTGTATTAGAAATCATATAGATGGTTTAAAATTTCATAATCTTATATAGTTCACAAATTAGGCCATCTTGTACATGGTCGCCATCGGGTCTCATACAATAAAAATCGCAAATTAAGGTTTGTAACATAATAACATTACACTTATAATTTGTTTACTGTATTTTATCATACTACTATGATAGGTCATCGCGGTACACCTTGGCTGCGATCAAATTAAATCATAAAAGTTTATGTTAGATCATTGGTTTGGTCTGTGGTAAGTTGCTCTAGATGTTGGTTGTGGTCCTTGGTGCATAAAATAGATAGCATAATATGCTTTTGGATACAGCTCTTAATAGCTGTCAATGTGTAGCGGGAATTGATCAGTGATCGAGGTTACGATTCTCAGTGCACTGATGTTTTGGTGATATTATGTAGTTGACCACACTTTAGAGGGTTACAAATTTTTGGCGCCACAACGTGGTCGGCCCGATAAGAGAGGGTTACAAATTTTTGGCGCCACAACATGTTCGGCCTGATATGTTGAGGTTATACAGTCATTGTGAGTGTGCAATTACAGTTTTTAGCACTTTATAAACATGCGACTTGATTAATTGATTGTTGCAGAGTACAATATGGTAATGTGGGAACTAAATTAATTAATGATTGTTGATTACAATTTTAATTTCCCATATTACAAGAATATTATCATGTGACAAATGCTCTATCATGGTGATAAAATATTGTATGTTTTATTTTTATATATTTCTCCAAGTTACTTATATAGATTTCTGATGTCAATAGCAATCGTATTCCAAGATATACCAATATTTATGATTGAATTGGGAGAAGTTGAAATTATCAAGGGTTTATAAAGTAGTTGTTGTAATACTGCAAATATTCGAAGTGGGGGTTCAGATTATTTTAGTGTGAATGTGATATATACCATCTGGGATAGATTATTGGTGGTGAGGATTTAGTGGTTGGTCGGCTTGAACAAGATTTTAATTGATCATTGTTATTAAAACACATATTTTGGAAAGTAAAAATTTGGTTTCACAAAATATTGAAATAGTTGTTATAAAATACCCAAAATGAGTGATTCTGAAGAAATTAGTTATCCTGAAACAACCCAAGAAGTTCCTGATCTTGATTTCCAACAACGGTTTATGTTGATGCTTCAATGTATAGAGATTGGAATGAATGAACAGTCTCTAAAATTGAATGAACAGTCTCTAAAATTTAATGAACAGTCTCTAAAAATGAATGAACAGTCTGAAAAATTGAATGAACAATCTCTTTCCCAAAAAGATGTTAGAGTCTCAAAAAGAGATGACTGAAAAATTGAATGAACAGACTGAAAAATTAGATAGTTTTGAGAATAAAATGGTTGAAGTTCAGGAATTTGTGAAAGAAAAAATAGAAGCTGCTAGGGTAAAAACAATGGAGGAATTTAATCAAAAATTTCAATCCCTAGAAAATAGTTGTAAGGCAGCTAAAGGGGAGTCCGAAATTAAATTAGAAGAAATTAAAGCTAATTTCTTCGATTATAAAAAGCACTTGGAAGTTCAGATAGAAGAAATTGGAAATAAGTTTATAACCCACGAGGAGAATGTGGACACTAAACTCAAGGTGCTTGATGTGGCAATGGGTGACTCAAGGAGTCAGTTGGCACAAATAGTTAGTGAAATGAACTATAAAGTTAAGAAGTAGAGTCTCAATCTGCTAAATCTATTGATAAAATTAAAACTGAAATGGAAGGTAAACTTCAGAATATGAATGAGAGTCATTCAATTTTTGAACAAGGCATATTTAAATCCATGAGTGAATCTGTAACAGAGAGCAGAGCAGAATTGGGTAGCATTAAAAAGATTTTGGAGGAAACTATCAATAGGTCTAAAGTAGAAAATAAAGAATTAAAAAAGACTAATGCTAAATTTAGTGGAGATTTAGAAATGATGCAAAAAGAGTGGAAGGAAATGAGGGATAAATGTCAAGAGTGGCCAAATGAATCAAATGAGTTTAAAGAAGGACAGAAACTAGAGGCAAAGATTGAAAATCTTCAGCTAAAAGTGTTGGAAATTCAAAGGGCTCAAGAGAAAAATGATAATTTCATTGGTCAAAACACCAAGTATTATGTAGAGGGGGCAGAGACCTCTGTTAAAGAAGTAGTTGTATCGGATGGTAATTTTACTGGTATCTGCACAACTCCCATTTTCCAAAAACCATTAGAAATTGAATCTGTGGCAAATGATGTCAAGAACACAGATATGTCTATGGGTGGATCTACAGCTCTTAAATTTCTAAAGATTAAGCCATTTAAAGGGGAGTATTTGGAAAACCCTCTAGAATTTCTTCAAAATCTGGAGGAATTGTTTACTTTATGTGCATTTTCAGAAAGAGAAAAAACTGGCTATCTCCAGCAACCATCTTTATGCTGCTGCAAAAGATTGGTGGCAGTCTTTGTTTGATTGTCCTCAAACACATGGAGATTTTAAACATTTAATAATGTCAAGTTTCTGGGGTGAAGATCGTCAGGATAACATGCGTTATCAAATCACTCGAGAAAAGTACAATGCTAATAAAGGTAGCTATACTCAATTTTTTCGTGGACAGGCGGTCAAACTTAAAACTTTAACTGCTTTTCCATTGTCTGAGCATCATATAGTCAGGATCTTAAGACATAACTTACCTCGACAGATTGAACAAGTTTTGATTGCTGTGGATAAGTATACAATTGATGAGGTGTCAGAGATCTTAGATGCACTAGAGACAAGTGAATGTGACCTGGAAAACAGATATAGAGGTGGAAAGGATGCTAGAGCTTCTCATAACTGTTCCATTGCTAATGTTAATGTTGCTCCCATAAGAAGTCCTTATCGTGATAACAGATACGAGAGTAGGAGTCGTAGTTATAAACGACCAAAATTTTATCATAGAGTTAATGGTCAACCTAGTCTAATTAATAAGACCCAAGATAGAGATCAACCTTCTGTTAGTGGAATTAAACCACCTCACACAAAGGATATTAAGACAAATGTTAAAAGTAATACATTAAACTAGAAGGGGCCTCATGTTAGCAACTTAAAGAAAAACGAATTTAGAAAATTTTTAAGCTTATATAATGGACCTTTCATGATTGAAAGCCAGGTGGGAGAGAATGCATTTATGCTCTCAACCCCTGAAGGTATACGAGGCACCTACAATGCACATAGTTTAAAACCTGTACGTTCAATAAATTAGGGGGATTTATATCGTGTAAATGTTATACCATATTCAGATTGATGATAAATTATAGATAGGATAAAAAAATAGTGACTTATAGTGTACCTTAGTAGAGTTTGATGAAATGGAATTCTGAAGAACGATAATTTTTTTCTATAGGGGGGTGTAAACTGTAACCATATATTTTAGCATAAAATATAATAATTGATGTAACTAGTATAAAAAATTTCTCTGTCTTCTTTGGTGATTTGATTGGCTTGATTTTTGCTTTGAACAGATTACTCTCTTATATTATTTTAATAAACTTAAATTTGATTCGTTCCATATACTAATTCATATCAAAATGTTTAACTTTTAAAAAATTTTAACAACACATTAAATTTGGTAAAATAGTATTAAAATAATATTTTGTTTTATTTGTTTAAAGTAATCTTAAAAATTATTTCTATTGAATTAACAAAAAACCATTTGTTCAATTAAAATAAATTATTAAAAATAAATACAGTAATTACGTATGTGTCTCAATGTAAAAAAAGAAAAGAGCGCGAATTTAAGAGCAGATCATCTGTTAGTTTTGCTTTTGGAGGGAGAAGAAAGAAAAGAAATGGTAAAAAGGCAAATGGTGTAAATTTGATAAGCTTATTTTAAAATAATTAACAAGTAAACGGATTACCACAAATTTTCTATAAATGTAAAAAATAATATTGTGGTATTTAATTATAAGATGAATTGCTAAATTTAAAAGTCTGTTCAAGTCAGCTGGCCAAGTGGATCAAATCACCGGTAATAATTTCCCAATATTACATTTAAAATGTCGGAGCTTCCCAGTTTAAAAGAATTAATTGCAAGAGTTTGGTATGTTTTAAAATGTTTATTGTTCTACAATTTGGAAAAATTAAATAAGTATTTTAATTACAAAAGTTTTATAAATATGAAAATTTGCTTTTTAAAAAAGAAGAAGTTTAAATTAAAGTAAAATGTTAAAGTTATCAACATAGTTAAATATTTCTGTTTCTAATTCTAATAAAAATATAGCATTGATTGATATTTAACTTTAAAATGCCAGGAATATATTTGCTAGTTAATTTGTTTGCCATTTGGATAATAAACAGTCTTCAAATAATTTATCAAAGCTATTTTCTAATTTTATCGTCAGTTGGAATGATTAAATAAATTGCTATAATTAGTATTCTTAGATTTAAGCGTGGATAAATAAATATTAGCATGGATGTAATAAACTTGGAACATTTTTAATAGAGAAATGTAGAAATTAATAACTTTTGAAAAACATTTTCATTTAAGTTCTGCGTATCATATTTTTGAAATTTTTTCTTATTTATGGAGCCACTTAAAATCGTTAATCTAATAGTGATTATAATAACTAACACAAATGGATAAAATTGCATGTATGGAATTCATCCATAATTATATTTATTACTTCGTACATTTATTGTTTGACACATCGTACATGGATTTCACGGATCATATTTGTCATTATAAAATGCTATATAATCTAATTTGTGACACACACACCTGCTAAAATTCATATATTGAACTTTAAATGCTATACATTTAATTTATATCACACACACACCTCTTAGATTTTATGTATTTGATGAATAATTCATTACTTAAATTTTATCGTTATATGAACTTGCATGTGAAGTTCATAAGTTATATTTTATTAAGTTTAAATTAATAGGGGTTGAATAAAATATTTATTCAAGAGAATAGCGCTTGCGAAAAGGCTTGAAAGGTACTAAATGAATTCATGAGATATATCAATCTTTATGAGGTATTTTGTGAGTCTTTCCAGATTTATATTCCTATGCTAATATTACTTATATTGCATTACACATGTTTTATTTTAAGCAAGATAAGTTAGTACATTAGTTGTCCTGATTAGTGTAACATTTTATTATGCAAAAACCCACATTTGCTAAAGTGTTAGTGTTTTCCGAATGATCAGAGTAACTGAGGAGGATGATTTTGCACTTTAATGTGAAGTAAATAGTAATGTTGTTTTATAATGTTGAAAGGCATTAATCTGTGCCGGTGGTTAATCCGCAGATTATTTAATTGCCATTTTTTGTATTTTACACTCATTCCAGCGCTGGTGGTTAATCCGCAGAATTGTGTATTTATACGTATTACTTTATGGTGGTGTATAAATCCACAAAGCGTTTAGTATTACTTAATTCCTATGTGTAGATGAATACATCCACAGGAATAGGTTTTACTTCATAGATATAAGTTGGGCAAAGTATTTTAGTTAATCTGCTAAATCATCTTCTTCCATTTATAAGCATAATTTGTAAGTTAGATCATCAAATTGTAGCAGGACATTCTATTCAAGTTACTTCATAATAATTAACTGTCAGTTGATTATTATTTACCGGAGTGTAAGTTTACATTTTCATTTTATTTAATGATTACATTATAGCTAAATCATACAGATATAATATTAGTTATTATATTATTATAATTTCACGGTATGGATTTATTGAA
Source organism: Epiperipatus broadwayi (assembly GCA_028023455.1). Classification (NCBI taxonomy): domain Eukaryota; kingdom Metazoa; phylum Onychophora; class Udeonychophora; order Euonychophora; family Peripatidae; genus Epiperipatus; species Epiperipatus broadwayi. The sequence goes on from JAQFVV010000600.1 coordinate 172,249, forward strand.
TCTGGAAATGACGTTAAATACTTCATGGGTTGATGTTGAATTTATTATAATTTGCTCAAGATTCATTATATCAAATTGAAATAAGGTATGATTAGGTTTTTAAAACCGTACCTATGATATGTTAGTGAAGAAAGTCGATGGAATTATAATTTATTTATTTTATTTGTTTATTTATGTTTTTTTATTATAACATTGGAATTAATTATTTATTATTCATAAATTTGTAAATAAACGTTGATTTATAATTAAACTTACTGTGCCGTTGCTATGTGTCATTCTAAAATCAGAAATCATAAACCTTGGATAGAGCATACATGAAGTACATACCATTGTCAACATGATATCAGAGTTTAGTGATATTTTGAGAAAACATTTGGATGCTTTTAGTCTTTGGTAGTTTATGATGTGTAGGGTACAATAAAATTTCATTTACCTTTTCCATCATTTTGGCTTTGCGTAGTTGATCTAGTATACAATACAAATTGATTATTAAACCTGTAAACAGATTTACCAAATAATGATATGATTGAATATATTTACTTAACATTTTAAATTGTCATTTGTCAGTATAAAAAGAGTCTCAGTGATATAGTTAAACTATAAAAAGAACCCAATTATTTATGTTTATTTATTGCAAAGCTTTACCTGACTAGCATTTGTATTAGAAATCATATAGATGGTTTAAAATTTCATAATCTTATGTAGTTCACAAATTAGGCCATCTTGTACATGGTCGGCCATCGGGTCTCATACAATAAAAATCGCAAATTAAGGTTTGCAACATAATAACATTACACTTATAATTTGTTTACTGTATTTTATCATACTACTATGATAGGTCATCACGGTACACCCTGGCTGCAATCAAATTAAATCATAAAAGTTTACGTTAGATCATTGGTTTGGTCTGTGGTAAGTTGCTCTAGATGTTGGTTGTGGTCCTTGGTGCATAAAATAGATAGCATAATATGCTTTTGGATACAGCTCTTAATAGCTGTCAATGTGTAGCGGGAATTGATCAGTGATCGAGGTTACGATTCTCAGTGCACTGATGTTTTGGTGATATTATGTAGTTGACCACACTTTAGAGGGTTACAATATATATATATAATTGAATATTTATAAATACAGTAATCAGATATATTTTAAATATTTTATCAACTTAGGAGCACTTTTGACTATCCTCGTAGTCTTTGTCAACTAACATTTTGAGAGGCTAACCTTCCCACAATTCTGTGATCTTAACATTTGCTGCCTGCCTATTAATTAAGTTATTTGTATTTATATAATAGCATAGTTTCTTTTATTTTTATTTTAAAACAGGCAAAACTCACTATATGTATGCCAACACAGCAAGCTAGAGTAATCAATGGATGCCAGAAGACTTGTGCATAAAATCCCCATCTAGTGCTTACTCATCCAATATCCCCAGACTAGTTTCTGGCTTGTGGCCTTCATCAGTGAGGAGCCTTGGATCTAGATGCAGTGCTCTCAGATCCAAGGCTCCTCACTGACAAAGGCCACAAGCCAGAAACTAGTCTGGGGATATTGGATGAGTAGGCACTAGATGGGGATTTTATGCACAAGTCTTCTGGCATCCATTGATTACTCTAGCTTTCTGTGTGTGGCATACATATAGTGAGTTTTGCCTGTTTTAACAATGGTTATACACAAGCATAAGAGGTGGTGGTCATCTGATGTTTATTTTTCTTTTGTTGTTATTTTTTTCAATTTGCAATATTTTAATGCTATTGTAATTGAAGTTAAAACCATAAATACATAAATTATTATGGTCATGAAAAATGGATGCTGAAACATTATTATGTGCCAATGTCACATAAATGGCAGGTTTAAAGTCTTTCTTATTTAAAAATAACAGTCTTTGCATTTCATTGGATAAATGCAAAAATATTGAAATATATTTGAATGAATTGTTAAATGTTGGTTACAATTATAATCATATATTAATACGAGATATAAGAATAAAAATTTTAATAATATTATTGATCTTTCTGCTAACAAAAAACTATGGATATCAATACCATATATTTTGAATGATCAAGTAAATTTTATAAGGAAGATCTATAAAAGTATATGTGATATTGCATTTTACACACCTCTTACATTAAACAAATTAATAAATAATTCTAAAGATAAAACCTCATTTGTAAATAAAAATTGTATCATTTATAAATGTATATTTAGGTATGTCAGTGGATATATAGGTGAATCAAGATATACATTGGAAAAAAAAACTAAAGAGCACTTGCTGTTGTTAAAAAAGAGTTCAGAAATCGAATCAAAATTGCAAAGTAGATAATAATGTTTCAGCATCCATTTTTCATGACCATAATAATTCATGTATTTATGGTTTTAACTTCAATCACAATAATGTTACAATATTGCAAATTGAAAAAAATATCAACAAAAGAGAAATAAAAGAAGCTATGCTAATATACAAATACAAACATGACTTAAATAACAGGCAGGCAGCAAACATTAAGATCACAGAATTGTGGGAAAGTTAGAATTTAGACATGTTAGTTCACAAAGACTATGATGATAGTCAAAAGCACACCTAAGTAGATATTTTTTTAAAAATCTATCTGATTATTGTATTTATAAATATTTAATTATATAATTACATATATTGTTTTGAAAAAATCCAGACATACAAATTATAATATTATTATATACTGTAACGAGCACAGACGTTCGTTACATTGTTGTTGTTTTTTATTTATTAAATATGAAAGTAAATTAAAAAGTTCGCATTTAAAAATTTTCTTTTAGAATTAAAAATTGAAATTAAATATCATCTTAAACTCTTATATATTAAATCGCACAGATAATGAAAAATTATTAAAATAAAACTTTATTAAAGAAAAAGTATTTTAAAACTAAATTTTAAAAAGATTTACAGATAAAAATATATCTTTGATTTGGAAAACAGGTTAATTAATCAGAAATGGAAATGATTGTTAATTAGTTAAATGTAAACCAGCCTTGGGCATTTAAATGTAAAAACAGCGGTCAGATACGAAAACAATAGAAACAAATAGCCAATGAAAAAAATCCATTGGGAAATCGGACCTCAACGAAAAGGATCATCACATCGATGACGTAATGTTAAGTCAATCTTTCAAAGTAAT
>JAQFVV010000600.1:175900-253400 GCA_028023455.1 Epiperipatus broadwayi
CAAATATATTTGTTAAGTCACATTTGTTTTAAACAGAAATAACAGCATTTTGAACTTATTAGGAACATTAAACAAATTAATACATTATGGGTTTGATTCTTTTTTATTTTATTAAACTTCTAGTTTAAAAATCTAATTTTTATATAGATTAGGAAAAACATAAAAACATTAATTTATTAATATTAAAATTTTATAATATAACAATCTAATAATTTAGCTAAAATTATTTTAATATAAAGTGTATGGGTGTGAATTTTTTTTAATATCTGCAATGCTCAAGTGGATAAAGAAAAGCCTACAGACACGATGACTAGGTAAAGTTATTGGTAAACAACTAGTAGCTATTGATAATTTAAAATACCATTTTTTTTTGTTTTCTTTAGATCATCATAAATTGGAAGAATGACATGTAAAGTTATACTTATATCATAAGCTAGCATTTCATACAACATTTTAAAAAACATTATGTGAGATAGGATTGATTTGAAAATATGCATACGACATTTTTTTTTATTAGTAATATAATCCAACATAACAAATAATTATGTGATTCTTTTAAAATTTTTATGTTATGGAATATTCAAATCTTGTCTAAGTAGATTGTATATGATTAGACATTTAGAATAATAAACCAAACAGACTCTTCTTGTGGAACAGCTAGATTGTTTAATTATTAATGAATTTTGTTATTGTTTTGTAAATGCAGATAGTTATTTATCGATGTAAGATGTAGAAAAATCTTGAGAAATAATGTTGAGATAGTGAGACTTAAGTACTATAGTTAGCAGGAAACCAAGATGATGTATTTGTTTTTAAAAAATAGGATGTTATAAGGAATGGAAATAATATTTAGTCTTTATGTGAATATCAGCATAGTTAACAAAGCCCTATGACTGATACACATTTTCATTTAGTTCAAGTGTTTTATATTCTTTAAATATTTGATGTTCTAATAAGCTGAAGAAATAGCTTTAACATGTCCCTTTCTGAAAGGATATTAGGCAGATAATGTGCCTACCTCTTCGCACTGTGCATATGCAATTTTGAGATATGTTAAGAGTAATACTCTAGCTTTCTTCCTTAATCCTATGCATCTGTTTTAGCTATCTTTCATTTCCTTTGCCTGCATCGTTTAGTAAGATATGTTTAAGAAAATGATAAATAATTTAAAGAACTTATGTTATGCTATCGTTTTAGTATAAGATTAGTTTATTTGCTTATAAGGAGCAGAATATTATCACTTAAAATTAGTCCAAAATATCCTAAGGAAGAAAAGAATCATAGAATATATTTTGAATTTAATTTATAAATTAAATATATATATATATATATATATATATATATATTTTAAAATAAAATTATAAACAAAGATATTTTCTTTAAAGTGATAATAATTTTAAATGCTTTAGTATTATTTTTTTAAGAGAAAAATAAGTATTGCATATTTTTAAAATACAATAGTATAAAGTAAATTATGTATATGAAAACAATATGCATAGTATATTTTTTGTTTATTCGATTAACAAAATATATTAAGTGATTACATATATATCATACTAAAGTAGGGCTTAAAGAAGAATATATTAGATTAATAGCATTTGTGTGGTATTTACTAAAATCTAGTACTGAATTTTGGATAATATTTTGTGTAACATCTTTGACTTTACAAGATGAAATTTTAATATTTTTGAGAAATCATACTCAATATAAAATTTTGTTTCTATAAGTCTTTTCTAGGTATGCATTTTTTAAAAATAAGATAGTTTAATAATATTAAGGATAAAGTGCTGTTGCTAATATGTAGATAAATATACTTGTAATAAGTTAACCATAATGAGAAACCAAATAATAACATTTTTTTAAAGAATACAGCCTAAATCTAAATAAAGACATGATTGAAATATAAATTTTTTTTTTTAATAATTCGTTAGATCAAACTGTAAAAAGTAAAAAAGGTTAAGGATATCCACTGTAAATAATGTAAATAAATTGTTTATTTTATTTGTTGTTATTAATAAACTTTGTTAAATTTTGTTATTTCAAAAAATTTTGTGTCGAGTTATTTATTTCTCCCACATCCTTTACGTAAAATCCACGATATATGCATAATAATTGAAACAAATATATAATTTTGCATAAAGATAAATATAGAATTATTTTAAAAATTTTAAATATTTTATTGGTATTCATTATATTCAAATAATCATCTTACATTATTTTATTAAAATTGTAAATCAAATTTATCACAATATCATATATTAAATTATATGCTTTATCAGTTGCCACAAGTATTTTGTTTGTCAGATTATTAAAATGCTACCACGTATTTATTTATTATATTCATGAAGATAAAAGATTATATAAAATTATTTTATTATTTTATTATGGTAATACAAAAATATAACTGAAAAGAAAAAGATATCCAGTAGTAATTAAACAATGTAGAATATTATTATTATTTATTATTATTAGTTTAAGTGTAGTAGATTATGACATAAAATCCCTTCTCATATTTTACTACCGTATTTTTATTAACTTAAAATAAACTTTATGAACCTGAGATTATTTTATTTGAGCTAGATTATTACAAATAGAAGATTAAGACTTAATTATTAGTTTAATCTTAGTGAGTAGAAGTTATTAAAGTCGTAAGAATACTATGAGTTTGTTATTTAAAATAGTAATAAGGGAGATAGTGTTCTTATGCCATTGAGGTAGTATCCTGTAGGATATTGGCTCAATGTAATCTATCTTGTCACCTGTATTTTCACTTCAAGTCTCATGAAAATATTAAATATTTATTTAATTTATTTTTATAAACTGAACCTTATTCGTATTTTAAATTTGAGCTAGTGAAATATTTTGATTTTAATGCTGAATATTTTAGTTATTAATTATTAACTGAGATAGAACCCGTTTTATTTTATATCATATACTATCTGGAAGTGAAGATGCAGGAGAGCAAGGTTAGAATATACAACTTTGCCATTAAAAAAAAAGAATCTCCATAAAGTAATGCTATTTATTTATTGCCTGGACATAGTCTCAAATTAGATATAAAAGGCAATAAAAATGTAAACATAAGCTTTATATAATTATTAATTAATATATGTGCAATATTCTAAATTAAAATGAAGACAATTACAATGGTTTTAGTTCTTTTTTCAGATTTCACTCATAGAAGCATTCATTTTTTTTTTAATTCTTCATATAATCATCAGTTTTTATGGAAGTTCAGCCTTTACTAAAATACAAGAGATTCATTTATTAGTAAAAACCATCATTAAAGTTAAAAATGTTAACCTAATATATTTATAAGCAGTGACAGATCATAGTAATAACTCAGCATCCGAAGTAGCTTTGGAAACACACTTGGTTATGCATCGATGCCACCACGAAATAGTTTATATATGATTTGAAGAGAATTAAAATATTAAATTTGTCTTTTAAAAATATTCTATATATCAGTTATATTAAAAAAAAGAAAATAGTTTTTTTATTAAATAAACACTTTTAGAAATAAAAAACCCACTTTATATATATATATTTAAAAATATTTCTTTAAATTTTAATAAACAAACTTGTTAACCAATTTATATTTTATCACTAAATATATATATATACAAACAAAATTAATTTGTGTAAATTTTGTAATTAATATAGGCAAAAACTATATTTATGGGTAAATATTTAATAATAACTAATAATAAACAGACTAGCATGATTTGGGCTCAAAAGTATTATTTTTAAGTTTCTAAAAAAATTAAAGAGCAATATAATATCTAAAGTATCAACAATTCTATCATTCTTTATTTTTACATTTGATTCATTGATGAGCTTATCTGGCAATTGGAAATGTGCCAAACGTTTTGTATTTGCACTTTTATTTTAAGTTTTACAAGTTAAAGCAACACAAAGGAATTCAATTACTTCATGCCTTGCTATGGAATGCAAGATTTCAGATTAGTTTATATTTTTCTACTGAAGATAGATCTGCTATTTTGTTTATATTTTATGCACTAAATGATAAAAAATTTGTTTCTAGAACCTACTGGTTTTATAGTGTGATTTGCATTATTGAATCATGGAGAAAATAAAAACCCCACTCTGATATTGTTTAAGTAGTTTTTTTATTTCTTTATAAAATGCAGGCTCTCATGAGATGTTATAATCCACTTCACCCTTTCTGTTGTTAATGTAATTACTTCTTAATTTTTTATTAAAATGAATAGCTTGTTTATAAATAATATTTTATAGCAATTGCTTTTATGTAAATTGCTAAGAAAATTTTTAATATTATTTTTTGTGAAATTTATTTTATACATGTAATGGCATTAACTGTTTATACTCTTTCTATACCGAATGTAATCAGTGTGTTTATATAAAACTATAGAGGAACTTGTTATTTTTATAAATTAGATATGGCATAGCACTTTCACTTATGGCATTCTCATGAGAACACCATAAGTTCTCGAAAGCACTAAAGTGTATGTTTTCCTAAAAGTATATGATGATACATATTTTAGTTATATTTATATATTGGACTATTTCCATCATCTAGTAATGAGTATTGAATGTCTTTAGCAAAATTTAATTTTATTTAAATTTTCAAAGAACATATAACTGTTAGTAAGGAGAAGAATAAGAGTATATACTTCTAATAGCACACAGGTTAATATATGCTCAGTGTTTTAAAAAAGTATTGTTCTCCTCTATGTTTCAGGTGTTTCTGGTCTGAATAGTGACAATAATAGAATGGGAATCAAAACTGGACTCTTAGATTCTTAAATATTGAATTTTAAGGAAGTACTTTAACCAACTGAGCCATCTTTCCAAAAGCAATAGTTAGTAGAAATTTTATATACTTATCTATGAGGTTAAAAAAAAGTTTTCCTTAAGAAAAAATGGAGAGGAGGAACCTCATAGATAAATATATGAAATTTCTACTAACTGTTGCCTTTGGTAGAATGGTTCAAGCTCTAAGGGTCCAGGTTTGATTCCCATGCTAGTATTGTCACTAGTCAGGCCAGAAATAAGGAGAATAATATTTTTCAAAACATTGTGCATATACTAACCTGTGTGCTATTACTATCAGTTGAATGTACTTTAAAAATTAAATAAAGTTAAATTTTAGTTCAATATATAAATATATCTAATCCATATTTAATTTATAGAAATAACAAGCTTCTCTATAGTTGTGTATGAAAATGCATAAGTTCTCAAAAGCACTAAGCCATACTCAATTTATAGAAATAAAAAAACTTCTCTATAATTGCATATAAGTGCACTTATTACATTTATATATGTATGATTTTGCAAGGTGGAACAGGTATTAAATCTTGGAGATTGACTAATGGGTCTTTCCTGCAGTACTATTGAATCTTGCCATAATATTATTAAAAGTAAGAAATAATTAAACCCGTTTATTGTAATTATTTGAATTTATTAAAAATATATTATGTGCATATTCCAAGATCATTATTAATATATGCACGATTTTAAAAGAGTATCAATTTATAATTTGACAATTACTCTTACGATAATAAAACATGTTTAAAACAAAAACTGAAACAAATTTAAACTGTGCATATATTTCCAGGAAATAATAATAATAAAATATGAGAAATTGATGAGTAAACAATCATTATTAAATCGCCACTATCGAAGATTAAAGCATGCATGATTTTCAAAATAAAGTGTAAATTCTTGATATTATTATGATGTATATCATGATTTTATTTCAGAAGATTCATGAGAGCCACATTCGACGATCTAAAGAGTCACATGTGGTTCATGCTGCAATTTGGCCAGGGTGGTAGTATATTTATACTTTGATTATGCAAAAAAAAAAAGTAATTATCATATAATTTTTGAAGAATGAAGCAATAAAATACATATCAAAAGACATGCAGCGTAGTACCATATCATTTTAAATAATGTAGCAATAGTATGGAAATGAAGTAATTTTTAGAACTTTAATATTTAATACATATATTCCCTTTTACATTTTTATTAATACATATATTCCATTTTACGTGTTTAGAGTCCCATATTATGATATACATTGAAAGTGTGTTAGGCACTAGGTCGGCGCCGTTGCCTTGCAAGCAAGTAGTTGGTTGCAGACGGTTGTGGGTTCGCCTCCCGGTCGATGCTATGACAAGAAAAAAAAATGTAAACTTTGTTTTATATATATAAGTTCCTTACAAATCTTTTACGTAAGCATTGTTTATATATGTGATTTATTAATATATTTTAGCTTTTTTTTTTATCTTTTACATAATTAGGATAAGTTAAAATGACAGCTAATTTATAAATAGCTTTTATTTAAATACTGCTGTATTCTTTGATGATCTTCCTTCAACATGCATATCAAGTCTTAAATGAGAATTGCTAGTTAAATGTCATAAAATTTAAAGATAAGAAATGCCTCATTTAAGAATGCATATAAAAAAAATCCCAAATATTTTTTACATCAAAAATTTACTTTGTTTAATCTAACATGAATAAAAATCAATTTTTTATTGTTTAAATTAGGATGAAAAAGAATAACTAATTTTGAACTGATTACAAAGACTGGCTTCTTCTTACATATCTAATCTAAATATTCAGTGAACAAAGAAATCTCAACGATTCTTTTTCTCTTTCATACCAATACTTCATTCCAATGGCGTAAATATATATTTTAAAAATAAAATGAATCACTTATAATTAAAGCTTTTGTTTTAAACAATTGTAATTAATTTGTACAATCTATTATTTTATAAATTTACTATTATAAAGACTATTAATTTGCTTGATTGTTTATTAAAAGCACAAAAAAGTTTTATTTACATTGCTTTGAGTTGATTCTGCATACAAACTGGTATAATTATATAATCTGCATTGTCTATTATTTATATAATTCTGTTTAGAAAAATAAAAAATCATTACTTCACTAAAAAAGCTTATTCCCCATGCATTTAATTGCAATAAAACTTATTACCTATATTTCTACATTACTTCTATGGTTCTTGAGGAAAATATAAGATAATTGTCATCTCTTTCCGACACACACACACACATACATCCACACACACATATATATATATAAGGAAGGAGGTTAATATTTATACAACCCTTAACTCTATTATTTCAACCACACTCCCCCTTTAAATAAAGAAAACTCAAAATTTTAACAGTCAATTCAAGCTTTCTTTATTTAAATGGAGAATGTAATAACGTGAAAGCTAAAACCTTCGAAAGATGCGCCTTAACCATGCTTATGTGACAGCCAATCAGATGTAATAATAACTGCACATGGATCTCCCAATTCTAAAACACAAGTCAGAACTATTTTCTTATAAGCATGTTTAAGGCGCATCTTTCGAAGGTTTTAGCTTTCATGTTATTACTTTGTTATCTGCTTGCGCTTAATAAATTTGATATATTTAAATGGAGAATGTGGCTGAAATAATAGAGCTATGGGCCATTTCAAATATTTTATATAGATTTGAGCTAGCAGTATGCATTGTTTCTGTTTATATCCGGAGAATTGACATTTAGAATGCTTTTAATTCATAGCTTGGGAAAGGTTGATTTACTTCCTTTGTTTACATATACATTAAGCTATGATTAATTTAATGTTTATATATATATATATATATATTGTAAGAGTACATATGATCAAAAGGGATATGTTTTAGGTTCTGGTGCCAATTTGCAGTAGAATGTATTGCTAGCTTGAGACTCTCTTAATACTCTATTTAAATTTTATTGAATGAAATTACTAACTATAAGATCTGTGAATTTTTTTGTAAATATTAACTGAAAATGAGATTCTACAATAATGTATATTTAAAGTTAATCCATATTTTTTATTTACTTCAAATATAATTAAAATGAAAAATAATAAATGATTAATGATCTCAGGGTTTAAAGTAAAAGTAATAATGTGACTGTAAATTGTTGCGATGTGAGTGAACAAATAAAATAACTAATACAAAACTTATAATATGAAAAATCATCCAATTTTATTTATGCAACTAATAAATAATAATAAGAAAATGACATTAATAGTTTAATCAGATCAGATCAACTTCTAATATTCAACTCATAAAACTGATACAAATAGTTTTACAAATAAATGTTACATAAAAACTTTTACATAATTCAAATAAAATCTTTGGATAAGTAAACCAACAAAAGAATACTATAATTCTAATATTTAAGTTATATATAATGATGGAATTCTTTAGTTTATTCTCATCAATTGAAACATAAACAATATAATGGTTGCTCTCTAAATGTTAATACATTCATGCATTGTACTGTATGTGCATATGTTAGAATAAATCATACACACATTAATTACAAATTATAACTCAGAAAACAAAATATAAGACCCATATCTAGAGATAAATATCAACAAATTATTATTTCTCCGAACGTTTTCGAATGCTTACCCTTCATTATCAAGGACTACAAAATTCTTATAATCTCCAACAATATACTGATATGCAAATATACAAAATAAATCAGGTGAATATGCAAATAATGTTCAAAGTGCCTCAGCATGCCATTTCTTTGATAAAGTGTAAGAAGACTCTCTTATTTAATGCATGCTCATCCGAAATGATATAAAACGCATCTTTGATTTTCCTTCTCAGATCACTTCGCTCCCTACATAATACTTTAAGCTCATCTGGTCTGCATGCATGACCCACAGCAATTGCATGCTGTACAAAAATTGACAGGTGGGATGAATCAGCTAAAGCTCTATTATATGAATATACATGTTGGGACAATCTAACATGAACGGATGCTTTCGTTTCTCCATAATATGCAGCATGACAATTGTTTTCTCGGCATGCAATTTTGTAAACTGCCTGCTGTGCTTGAATCGAAGGAATGAAATCTTTAGTGTTATTTAAACACCTATTCAAGTTAGGGGTGACCTAAAACATACATAAAACTCTGAATGAAAGATCGTACACCTTTGATTGTAAATATTTCGGATATATGGAAACAAAATCCAAGGTTTATCTTGCATAGCAATCTGATTATGTCTTTCTTTGAATTTCTCAATTATCTTAACAATAATCTGAGGATTATATTGGGCCTTAATGAGTTCATTTCTGTAGATTTCAATGTGGTTTTTTTTTTTTTTGTCATTTTCAAAACTACGCAAACAGTCATTTCTATATAGAAAAGATTTTAGGCCAGAAAATTTATGAAATGTCAAGTGTATTTGAAGAATGATGTATATGGCCTCTAATGTGAATGGGCTTACTGTTCATTTTATAATAAAAAACAGTGCTTCCATCATTACTTGTAATCCAATTATCTAATGCTGTTTGGTGCTTCTGCATGACAAACATTTATAGTAAGGCATGATGCTGTAATGAGGTCAGTTTTTATATTCTCTATTATTTTCTCTGGAGCAGCGATAAAAATATCATCCACATATCTGGCATACATTACTAATCCATTGTTCATGTATTTAAGCAAAATGATCCATTCATAGGCATTCATCATAAGACTGACATTAATTCCACTCATTGGGAGACCCATTGGCCAGCCATTGAGCATATGAAACCATTCATTATTGAATACCACATAAATATTACAGTTCATCCATTCTAGCAAAGCTGCAACAAATTTAACATGTTCAAGGTCCATTCCATAATTGATAAGTGCTTCTCTAACTACAATAATCGATTTAGGCCTATCAATAGATCCATAAGCTCTGCTACATCGAGTGCAATCATTCCTGTATGTTGGTCTGGATGTACATTTTTCAATTTATCAACAAAATCAAATGATGATTTAATAGCGTACTCTCCATATCCAGTCGTTTGGGTGATCCATTTATTAATGATCCTGACTGCTTTGTAGTAGTGTACTCCACCAAAGTCGATCATTAATCTTAAAAGTACACCTTCTTTATGGATTTTGGCATTTGCAAATATTCTTGGGGAAGTAGTGACCAAAGGATACATTTGCAAATATTCTGCCTTAGTGAATGCCTTAAATGTATGCGGCCTAAGCACAGAAGATACAAATTTATCTTTGTTTAGTTTGAAGTTAATTTCAGGTACTTTTTGGAATTTCAACTTGTCAATCTGTTGTTGAATTTTATATCTATAGTCTGCTGTGTCCACACAACAAATCGATTGCCTTTATCCTCTTTCATCACTGTGATATTCTGTTGGCTCATATATCTTTGCACTGTAGTAATCCTGTCTCTTCACTGATCTTTTTGTGGCTGTATAGTTTTAAATTGTAAACCTCTTGAAATTTTGGCTACATAAGCATCTTTATGAGAATTCCTATCCAGTCCAGCTTTAGCATCAGCAACAAGCTCCATTTTGGGGTACTTCCATCTTTCTCTCATAAATCTAGGTCCTTTATTTAAAACTTTTTTGATTCCATCTGGGATCTGCAAAGTTGAAACATTTACAAAATTTTCTTGACATAACAGCTGCAGTCTAATGCCTTGTTTACATGCCAAAAATTGGAACTTTTTATTAAATTTCAGTTCTAATCGAGCTTAAAGATGGTTGCACTTTTCAGCAATATCAATAACAGGTGCCCTATTTCAGCTAACAATATTCAAATGGTTATATGCTCCAGCTAGTTCTTTCCTACATTCAGCTATAACTTCATTTAAAATAAGCACTTGAACTTGTCTATTTAAAACATTAATATTATGTATTGAATGATTAAGCTTTACATGACAAAAGTTCGGAAACACTTTAAAAATTTCTACATTTCACCAGGAAATTCAACCTTTGTTTATATCTGCAAACATCCAGTGTTGACTTTAAAATCATACTATACTGTATAATTGGTTCCATAACAAAGTAAATGTAATATATATATATATATATATATATATATATATATATATATATATATATATATATATATATATATATATATATATATAATTAGTTTCCAACCAGTAACCACCTAAACATTCACAGTAAATATAGCAACCAATATTTGTAGCTGCTGTCAAGGCAACCTTCACACCTTTTAATAGCAAGAATGGATATATATATATATATATATATATATATATATATATATATATATATAAAACCAAACAAATGTGTGTTAATGAAAAATTTAAATCTGTTAGAATAAACCATATACACATTAATTACAAATTATAACTCAGAAAACAAAATATGATATAAGACCAATATCTAGAGATAAATATCAACAAATTATTATTTCTCCGAATGTTTTTGAAGCTTACCCTTCATTATCAAGGACTACAAAATTCTTATAATCTCCAACAATATACTGATATGCAAATATACGAAATGAATCAAGTGAATATGCAAATAATGTTCAAAGCACCTCAGCATGCCATTTCTTTGATAAAGCGTAAAAAGTCTCTCTCTTATTTAATGCATGCTCATCCGAAATGATAAAAAACGCCTCTTTGATTTTCCTTCTCAGATCACTTCGCTCCCTACATAATACTTTAGGCTTATCTGGTCTGCATGCATGACCCACAGCAATTGCATGCTATACAAAAAATGATAGGTGGGATAAATCAGCTAAAGCTGTATTATATGAATATACATGTTGGGGACAATCTCACATGAACGGATGCTTTTGTTTCTCCATAATATGCAGCATGACAGTTATTTTCTCTGCATGCAATTTTGTAGACTACCTGCTGTGCTTGAATCGAAGGAATAAAATCTTTAGTGTTATTAAACACCTATTCAAACGAAAGATTGTATGCGTTTGATTGTAAATATTTCAGATATATGGAAACAAAATCCAAGGTTTATCTTGCTTAGTAATCTGATAGTGTCTTCCTTTGAATTTCTTGATTATCTTATCAATAATCTGAAGATTATACTGGGCCTTAATGAGTTCATTTCTGTAGATTTTAATGTTTTTTTTGTCATTTTCAAAACTATACAAACAGTCGTTTCTATATAGAAAAGATTTTAGGCCAGCAATTTTATGAATGTCAGGTGTATTTGAAGAATGATGTATATGGCTTCTAATGTGAATGTGCTTAATGTTCATTTTATAATAAAAAGTCTGCTTCCATCATTACTTGTAGATCCAAATATCTAATGCTGTTTGGTGCTTCTGCATGACAAACATTTATAGTAAGGCCTGATGCTTTAGTGAGGTCAGTTTTTATATCCTCTATTATTTCCTCCAGAGCAGCGATACAAATATCATCCAAATATCTGGCGTACATTACTAATCCATTGTTCATGTATCTAGGCAAAACAATCCATTCATAGGCATTCATCATAAGATTGGCAATAATCCCACTCATTGGGATTAGTAATGTATGCCAGATATGTGGATGATATTTTTATTGCAAGCTCTGGAGGAAATAATAGAGGATATAAAAACTGACCTCACTACAGCAACAGGCTTTACTATAAATGTTTGTCATGCAGGAGCACCAAACAGCATTAGATATTTGGATCTACAAGTAATGATGGAAGCAGACTGTTTTTATTATAAAATGAACATTAAGCCCATTCACATTAGAGACCATATACATCATTCTTCAAATACACCTGACATTTATAAATTTGCTGGCCTAAAATCTTTTCTATATAGAAATGACAGTTTGTGTAGTTTTGAAAATGACAAAAGATACAACATTGAAATCTACCGAAATGAACTCATTAAGGCCGAATATAATCCTCGGATTATTGATAAGATAATCGAGAAATTCAAAGGAAGACATAATCAGATTGCTATGCAAGATAAACCTTGGATTTCTGTTTCCATATATCTGAAATATTTACAATCAAATGTGTACGATTTTTCATACGGAGTTTTGTGTATGTTTTAGGTCACCCACTAACTTGAATAGGTTTTTATTCCTCAAATATAAACCTGTCCCATAATGGGAATCACTTCATGATCCCAACATTTAAATAACACTAAAGATTTCAATTCCTTGATTCAAGCCCCCCCCCCCACAGCAGGCAGTGTACAAAATTGCATGCAGAGAAAACAACTGTCATGCTGCATATTATGGAGAAACAAAAGCATCCATTCATGTTAGATTGTCCCAACATGTATATTCATATAATAGAGCTTTAGCTGATTCATCCCACCTGTCAATTTTTGTACAGCATGCAATTGCTGTGGGTCATGCATGCAGACCAGATGAGCCTAAAGTATTATGTAGGGAGCAAAGTGATCCAGGAAGGAAAATCAAAGAGGCATTTTTTATCATTTCGGATTAGCATGCATTAAATAAGAGAGAGTCTTTTTACACTTTATCAAAGAAATGGCATGCTGAGGTGCTTTGAATATTATTTGCATATTCACCTGATTCATTTCGTATATTTGCATATCAGTATATTGTTGGAGATTATAAGAATTTTGTAGTCCTTGATAATGAAGGGTAAGCCTTCGAAAATGTTCGGAGAAATAAAAATTTGCTCATATTTATCTCTAGATATTGGTCTTATATCATATTTTGTTTTCTGAGTTATAATTTGTAATTAATGTGTGTATGGTTTATTCTAACATATTTAAATTTTACATTAGTATCTTTAACATGCATTTGTTTGGTTTTATGTATTGAAACAGACAGATCGAAGAACCGATCTTAGTTTCATGTGTTTAAGTACGGTAATTCGAACTACTATTCGCCCGCAATGGGATTTTTCCATTCCAAGTCACAAAAATTGAGCTATATATATTTTATGTTTTGTAAATAAATATGTAAAGATTCCGTGCATAAATGTCACAAATCATGAAATAATATTCGTGTGTGCGTGGTTGGTGAATTTATATCAGCTTAATTTAAAAGTTTCATTGCGGGTGTATTTGCTTAAATTTTAGCCTTTTAGAATTATACAAAGTCGTTTAAAAATGCTGATCAAAAGTCACATTCCTTTGATCAGTGTTTTTAATTAAAATCTGTATTGTATAAATGTATAGAGTAATTAGGTTGTATTCGAAATTAGATAAGGAATTTATATTTGTAATTACTGTGTCAATTTAAAATTGCGTATTAAAGTTAGAGATAGCTGAAAACGGAACAATGGAAATGGATAATTGATATTGTATGGTCAAGCTGGATTGCTGGAGGCTGGAGAAAAGTAGGCGGAGCCTAAAACAAAAACCAGACAGAAAGGTCAACCGTGGCCATCTTAAAAAAAACGAACATTCTAACTTTTGACGTGGCTGAGAGTAGATCGTCTCAAAACAGCACAGCAGTTGCTAGAAAAATCGCTACAACTTTTGTTAAGAAGTCCACCAGTAAACCGTAATGTCGATGGGCTAAGTGCCAGGAGCTGATCTCTGTCCTGCCAATTTGAATCTTCGTGCCGCTGACTGATCATGTTTTATGTGCTTCACAATTTCCAGCGTCCAATCTCCAAATTGACTATGCCTTCCAAGTAAATTTCAAATGCGCGCCTACGTTCGTCAGAAATACCATCGTGAGAAGCCAAGCCGGATGAAGAAAGAAGGGTAACTGTGTTACATGAACTTTTAACTTCCTCCCGAGCTTAATGTTATAAGTTAATCTGTCAATCAAATGAATCACATGTAAGTTTTGTTTCATTTATAATGCTACTGTTTCAAACCTGTCAGTAAATTTTCTTTTCTCCTTTTTCTCTGCTCTAGTCTTTAGAAAATAGTTTATGAATATTGTATCTACTAATAATAATTCAAATGAAGACATTTATATTTTTTTTTCTTTTATTACTTATGCTATAAACAAACGATGCCAATAGAGTATTTCCCAACTCTGTTTAAAGCTAGTTTATAATATTGATTATAGTTATTTTAAAAGGAAGTTCGATTAAATTAAAGATTATTTCATATATTGAGTTGGCAGATATTAAATCACTTTATTATGTTTTTTTTAGTTTTGTCATTCTATTGTAACTGATACTTCAATCTTAAATATGTAAAAGGGTTTTAAGTTATTATCTTGGTTTCATACATGAAATGAGAAATAGTTTTCAGTGTATAATTTGTTATAATCGCTACCGCCTGAACAACCTGGGGGGGGGTTAGGGGTTTCAGAGTAAACTTAATTAATTATTGCTTTCGCGGTCAGTTTGATTCCGCCCTGTTTTATTGGAATAGTTATATCAGCCTGTTGCGCAGAAATAGACCAATTGGATTACCCAGGTTTGGTATAATTCCTTTTCAAATCCACTTCAAGCACTCGTCCTCGATGACTGTGGCAATGCCTTCCCTTCGCCGGGTTATCGTCTTGCCATACTACCATAGGGGGTAGAAAGCAATTCCTTCCCAGGTTATCTCTCCTGGATCACCGGGTTTCGAAATGATCCCGGCTGGGTGTAGTGTCCCGGAGCTACTTGGGGCATTGGGCCTTGTCCAAGTACAAGCCGCCTGGTATTCCTTTAATGCACCACAAGTGATTACTGTAGGGCTCTCTCAATCTAGGCAACCACTAGTACATCAATCTTAGATATCATAATTATATAAGCCACCCTCCAACTATTCGTGACACGCAACGGCCCAAATCTAATCCGGAATAAAATAACTTAATAAAATCGGAGATAAATATTTTCAATGCTCAAATGCCCCTGATTCCCTTAGTCACTGTGTCAATCATTTCACTACACAAATACTGGTATGAAGAGTTTGGTTACTAGGTAAAAATGATTCACTAAAGACTAGTAGCTAATTATAATAGAATATTTATGGAAATCTAAAAGGATTTTTGAATACTATATTTTTATGCTTTCTTATTTTGTTTTCAAAACAATTTATTTACCCTAATTTTGTGTCTTCCACCTCATTACTCTCGGGTCTATTTTAGTCACCCACTGTCTGTATTGGCAACTAAGAATATATAAGCAATACATACACGACCGCACACGATATCCAGAGTATAATAGATCTATATATAAAACGGTAAGTAATTTAGTCTGTGTTCTGGAGGTTGAGCGCAAGGGATAACCCTTGCTGTTATAAAGTCATCATCGGTTGGTCATACCGGGGTTTAGGTTTGAATTTCGCAAGGTGTTTCGAAATTTATTCTTAAACGTGGACTGGGTTTAGAACCTGAGGTACTGGTGTAAGGAGTAAGCGGGTGGATTTATGCCGGGTACAGTCATGTGTGTATGTATATATATATATATAACATTAAAATTATAAAACCATAACATCTCCTAAAAGCTCTAGAAAACAAAGAAAAATATGCATGCATAATAAAAATAATACCTGAAATTTTATCCATTGTTGGGAGTTTTTCGGGGGGGAAAAAGTTCTTGTATAAAATGTGCTTCATTTATAGATCATACAATCAGTGAAACCTAATCTGTTTTTTTAACTTCAGGCGGTATTTTTTTGTTGTTTCAGTACATTTTTAAATTTATTTCAGAAAATTTTCATATCTCTATTAAAATCATAAAATAATCTCACTCCTCGCGATTCTTGATGCTGTGCGATAAAATGGCTTATTTCACAATGGAATAAATTTTCTATTTCAATTATTTTTAAAGAATAAATTTCACAAAATATAATATCAAAATTCGGAAAGATCATTTATAAATAGAATTTTTCTGACAAGAGAGGGAAATTCAAAATCATCAAATATTTAGTATAGGAATTCGATTGGTTTTGCATTAGACCTTATCTACTTGGTTTTTACAAAATATCTTGTAATTTGAATAAAATATAGATTTTTTAAAATAATAGCTCCGATGTCAACTGCTGATTCAAGTTGAAATCTCAAAAATTTTTATTCTAATATTACTCTCTCTCCGTTGTTCTTTCGATCTTATATTTTTATATAACATTGTTATAAATATTCTGGGGAAAATCTAGTGATTACTTTTTTATATAAATTTTAATATAATTATGCACACATTTGCTACGTTTTTTTTAGAATTTCCAGAGATTAATAAAATATAAATTATTTAATCTTTATAAAATATATATAATAATCACTTGGAAATTAAAAAATAATTTATAATTTTAATTTAAATCATATACATAACTATTATAATATTGGGGTTGCCTTTAATTAAAATCTAAATTATAGTATGCTTTTCCTCTTTGTTCATTTATTTGTAATTTGAGATGTTTTTAAAAAAACATTTTGAGAAAATATAAATAATTTAATTATAATTATATGAAAACAAAAAATGTATTTAAGGGACTTCAAATAAAAGGAAAACATATAACAAACATGGGTGTTGGGGAAATTTATATATACCTTAAGAATAGGCATATTGTCATAACAAAAACGTATTTTATATTATGTAATGAAGATGAATAGTTTCTAACAAGCACTCAAAAATATCTCTATCCCTAGTATTGGGATGAAGAGGTTAACTTTCATCAGTGAGGGTTCTAGATATTCAGACATTAGATCTTAAACTCCCAGTTTTGTTCAGCAATTATCAAATAGTTAAATATTGTGCAAAATATCGGAAATTTTAGACATCTATATGTCTACAAATCCAGTTATCTAATTTAAATAGTTATATGGAAATTGAATTACTTTCAGATACATCATATACAACAACTTTAACAAAACAATTGATTAAAAAAGCCTTCACATAAAAATTATAATGCAAGTCATACCTCATGTGACATATTTTAATCAAACTTGTACTACAAATATTATACAATGAGTGTGAATAACTCTTAACAAGCTTTTCTGAATATTTCCATTCCCAGACTGCTTTCTAGCTGTTATCTTTCATCAGTGAGGTGCTAAAATATTCATACCTTAAATCTAAGAATACATAGCTTAATCCAGAATTTATCTAGTAGTTAATTATTAAATAGAAAGTCTGAAATATTCAGATATCTATATATCTTCAAGTCTAGCTATCTAATTTAATAGTCATATGGGACTGAACTAAGTTTAGATACACCATAAATTAATCATATATTTGAAGATGTATAGATGACTGAGAAAATGTGCGCTTGATTTAGTGGTATTTTTAGATATAATGTCCTGAATATCCTGGTATCTCACTGGTTCGACAAGCCAACTAGAAACTAGTCAGGGAATAAGGATATTCAGAAAGGCTTGTTAAAAGCCTATTCACATAAGGATATTTCAGAAAGGCTTGTTAAAAAGCTATTCATGCTCATTATATGACATTTGTAGTACAAGCTTATTAAATTAAGTTATGTGATGCATGAATTGGTTTCCTTGAAAATATATGTATTTGTATATAATAATATTATAATTCGTATGTCTGGATTTCTTCAAAACAATATATGTAATTATATAATTGAATATTTATAAATACAGTAATCAGATATATTTTTTAAAAATTTATCCACTTAGGTATGCATTTTGACTATCATGATAGTCTTTATCCACTAACATGTCTTTGAAAGGCTAACCTTCCCACACCCCAGTGATCTTAATGTTTGCTGCCTGCCTGTTAATTAAGTCATGTTTGTATTTTGTATATTAGCATAGCTTCTTTTATTTTTCTTTTGTTGTTATTTTTTTCAATTTGTAATATTTTAATGCTATTGTAATTGAAGTTAAAACCATAAATACATAAATTATAATGGTCATGAAAAATGGTTGCTGAAACATTATTATGTGCCAATGTCACATAAATGGCAGGTTTAAAGTCTTTCTTATTTAAAAATAACAGTCTTTGCATTTCATTGGATAAATGCAAAAATATTGAAATATATTTGAATGAATTGTTAAATGTTGGTTACAATTATAATCATATATTAATACGAGATATAAGAATAAAAATTTTAATAATATTATTGATCTTTCTGCTAACAAAAAACTATGGATATCAATACCATATATTTTGAATGATCAAGTAAATTTTATAAGGAAGATTTATAAAAGTATATGTGATATTGCATTTTACACACCTCTTACATTAAACAAATTAATAAATAATTCTAAAGATAAAACCTCATTTATAAATAAAAATTGTATCATTTATAAATGTATATTTAGGTATGTCAGTGGATATATAGGTGAATCAAGAAATACATTGGAAAAAAAAACTAAAGAGCACTTGCTGTTGTTAAAAAAGAGTTCAGAAATCGAATCAAAATTGCAAAGTAGATAATAATGTTTCAGCATCCATTTTTCATGACCATAATAATTCATGTATTTATGGTTTTAACTTCAATCACAATAATGTTACAATATTGCAAATTGAAAAAAATAACAACAAAAGAGAAATAAAAGAAGCTATGCTAATATACAAATACAAACATGACTTAAATAACAGGCAGGCAGCAAACATTAAGATCACAGAATTGTGGGAAGGTTAGAATTTAGACATGTTAGTTCACAAAGACTATGATGATAGTCAAAAGCATACCTAAGTAGATATTTTTTTAAAAATCTATCTGATTATTGTATTTATAAATATTCAATTATATAATTACATATATTGTTTTGAAGAAATCCAGACATACGAATTATAATATTATTATATACAAATACATATATTTTCAAGGAAACCAATTCATGCATCACATAACTTAATTTAATAAGCTTGTACTACAAATGTCATATAATGAGCATGAATAGCTTTTAACAAGCCTTTCTGAATATCCTTATGTGAATAGCTTTTAACAAGCCTTTCTGAATATCCTTATTCCCAGACTAGTTTCTAGTTGGCTTTTGTCAGTGAGATACTAGGATATTCAGACATTATATCTAAAAATACCACTAAATCAGAAATTTTCAGTCATCTATACATCTTCAAATATATGATTAATTTATGGTGTATCTAAACTTAATTCAGTCCCATATGACTATTAAATTAGATAGCTAGATTTGAAGACATATAGGCATCTGAATATTTCAGACTTTCTATTTAATAATTAACTACTAGATAAATTCTGGGCTTAAGCTGGTATTTTTAGATTTAAGGTATGAATATCTTAGCACCTCACTGATGAAAGCCAACAGCTAGAAACCAGTCTGGGAATGGAAATATTCAGAAAAGCTTGTTAAGAGTTACTCACACTCATTGTATAATATTTGTACTACAAGTTTATTAAAATATGTCACATGAGGTATGACTTGCATTATAGTTTTGCTCTTGAGGTTTTGGTAATTTTGTTTTGTTAAAGTTGTTAATATATGATGTATCTGAAATTAATTCAATTTCATATAGCTATTTAAATTAGATAGCTGGATTTGAAGACATATAGATGTCTAAAATTTCAGATTTTTTACTTAATATTTAACTATTTGATAATTGCTGGGCTTAAACTGGGATTTTAAGATCTAATGTCTGAATATCCTAGAACCTCACTGATGAAAGCCAACAGCTAGAAATCAGTCTGGGGATAGGGATATTTGGGAATGCTTGTTAAGAGCTATTCATGCTCATTACATAATATAAAATACATTTATATTATAACAATATGCCTATTCTTAAGCCTATATATTAATTTTTTTAATGTTTATGTTTGTTATATGTTTTCCTTTATTTGAAGTCACTTATCTACATTTTGTTTTCATATGAGCTAATTAAATAATTTATATTTTTTCTCAAAATGTTTTTTTTAAAAGCATCTCAAATTACAAATAAATGTTTTAAAAAGAAAAGCTTACTATAATTTAGATTTTAATTAAACAACTCAAGTTATAATAGTTATGTATATGAGTTTAATTAAAATTATCAATTAGTACTTAATTGCCAAATGATTATTAGATATATTTTATAAAGATTAAATAATTTATATTTTATAAATCTCTGGAAATTCTAAAACATTAACTTTAAATGTGTGCATGAGTATACCAAAATTTATATAAAAGTATCATTAGATAATCTAGTCCAGAATATCTATAACAATGTTATGTAAAATTATAAGATGGGAAAAGACAGCAAAAAGGATAATATAGAATAAAAATTACTGAATTTCAACTTGAATCAGCAGTTATTAACATCAGACCTATTATTTTAAAAAAATCTATATTTGATGTTCAAATTACAAGATGTTTTGCTAAAAGCCAAGTAGATAAGGTCTAATGCCTTTAATCCTTCCAATTCAATTCCTGCCTATATGTTTGATGATTTTAGTTTCCTCGTTATCTTGTCAGAAAAATTCTATTTATAAATGATCTTTCAGATTTTTGATGTTATATTTTGTGAAATTTATTCTTTAAAAATAGTGAAATAAGAAATTTATTCCATTGTAAAATAAGCCATTTTATCACAACTACATCAGAATTCCTTGAGAGAAGTTATTTTATGATTTTGGTAGACAAATGAAAATTTTCCTAGAAAAATTGCATCATCTTTCAAGCAATAAAGAAAATACCACCTGGAGATAATTCATCCATTAAACAGATTAAGGTTCACTGATTATATGATCTATAATGAAGAACTTTTTATACAAGAACTTTTTTTAAAAAAAAAGAAACTTTTCCAACAATGATAAAATTTCACTTATTGTTTTTATTATGCATGCATATTTTTCTTTGTTTTAGAGCTTTTGGAGATGATAGGTTTATAATTTTAATGTTATATATATATATATACATACACACATACTGTACCGGCATAAATCCACCACACTTACTCATACACAGTACCCGAGTTCAAACCCAGTCCACGTTTAAGAATAAATTCCAAAACGCCAACGAAATTCAAACCCAAACCCCGGTATGACCAACCGATGATGACTTTATAACAGCACGGGGTTATCCCTTTACTAGCTCAACTCAGAACACAGACTAAATTACTTACAGTTTTATATATAGATCTATTATACTCTGGATATCGGTACGGTCATTAATGTAATGTATATATTTAAGTTGCCAATACAGACAGTAGGTGACTAAATAGACTTCGAGAGTAATGAGGTGGAAGACACAAAATTAGAGTAAATAAATTGTTTAATAACAAATAGAAAGCATAAAAATATAGTATTCAAAAGTACGGTAAGATTTCCATAAATATTCTATTATAATTAGCTACTAGTCTTTAGTAATCATTTTACCTGATAAACAAACTCATACCAATATTTGTGTAGTGAAATGATTGACGGGTGGCTAAGGGAATCAGAGCATTTGAGCATTGAAAATATTTATCTACGATTTTTATTAAGTTATTTTATTCGAATAGATTCGAACCGTTGCGTGTACGAATAGTTGGAGGGTGGCTTCGTATAATTATGATATCTAAGATTGATGTACTAGTGGTTGCCTAGATTGAAGAGCCCTACAGTAATCACTTGCGGTGCATCAAAGGAATACCGGGCGGCTTGTACTTTGACAAGGCTTAATGCCCCCAAGTAGCTCCGGGACACTACAACCAGCCGGGATCATTTCGAAACCCGGTGATCCAAGAGATAACCTGGGAAAGAATTGCTTTCTTCCCCATATGGTAGTATGGCGAGACGATAACTTCGGCGAAGGGAAGGCATTGCCACAGTCATCGAGGACGAGTGCTTGAAGTGGATTTGAAAAGGAATTATACCAAACCTGGGTAATCAATTCGTCTATTTCTGCGCAACAGGCTGATATAACTATTCCAATAAAACATGGCGGAATCAAACTGACCGCGAAAGCAATAATTAATTAAGTTTACTCTGAAACCCCTAACCCCCCCCCCCAGGTTGTTCAGGCGGTAGCGATTATAACAAATTATACACTGAAAACTATTTCTCATTTCATGTATGAAACCAAGATAATAACTTAAAACCCTTTTACATATTTAAGATTGAAGTATCAGTTACAATAGAATGACAAAACTAAAAAAAAACATAATAAAGTGATTTAATATCTGCCAACTCAATATATGAAATAATCTTTAATTTAATCGAACTTCCTTTTAAAATAACTATAATCAATATTATAAACTAGCTTTAAACAGAGTTGGGAAATATTCTATTGGCATCGTTTGTTTATAGCATAAGTAATAAAAGAAAAAAAATATAAATGTCTTCATTTGAATTATTATTAGTAGATACAATATTCATAAACTATTTTCTAAAGACTAGAGCAGAGGAAAAGGAGAAAAGAAAATTTACTGACAGGTTTGAAACAGTAGCATTATAAACGAAACAAAACTTACATGTGATTCATTTGATTGACAGATTAACTTATAACATTAAGCTCGGGAGGAAGTTAAAAGTTCATGTAACACAGTTACCCTTCTTTCTTCATCCGGCTTGGCTTCTCACGATGGTATTTCTGACGAACGTAGGCGCGCATTTGAAATTTACTTGGAAGGCATAGTCAATTTGGAGATTGGAAGCTGGAAATTGTGAAGCACATAAAACATGCTCAGTCAGCGGCACGAAGATTCAAATTGGCAGGACAGAGATCAGCTCCTGGCACTTAGCCCATCGACATTACGGTTTACTGGTGGACTTCTTAACAAAAGTTGTAGCGATTTTTCTAGCAACTGCTGTGCTGTTTTGAGACGATCTACTCTCAGCCACGTCAAAAGTTAGAATGTTCGTTTTTTTTAAAGATGGCCACGGTTGACCTTTCTGTCTGGTTTTGTTTTAGGCTCCGCCTACTTTTCTCCAGCCTCCAGCAATCCAGCTTGACCATACAATATCAATTATCCATTTCCATTGTTCCGTTTTCAGCTATCTCTAACTTTAATACGCAATTTTAAATTGACACAGTAATTACAAATATAAATTCCTTATCTAATTTCGAATACAACCTAATTACTCTATACATTTGTACAATACAGATTTTAATTAAAACCACTGATCAAAGGAATGTGACTTTTGATCAGCATTTTTAAACGACTTTGTATAATTCTAAAAGGCTAAAATTTAAGCAAATACACCCGCAATGAAACTTTTAAATTAAGCTGATATAAATTCACAAACCACGCACACACGAATATTATTTCATGATTTGTGACATTTATGCACGGAATCTTTACATATTTATTTACAAAACATAAAATATATATAGCTCAATTTTTGTGACTTGAAATGGAAAAATCCCATTGTGGGCGAATAGTAGTTCGAATTACCGTACTTAAACACATGAAACTAAGATCGGTTCTTCGATCTGTCTGTTTCAATACATAAAACCAAACAAATGTGTGTTAAAGATACTAATGTAAAATTTAAATCTGTTAGAATAAACCATACACACATTAATTACAAATTATAACTCAGAAAACAAAATATGATATAAGACCAATATCTAGAGATAAATATGAGCAAATTTTTATTTCTCCGAACATTTTCGAAGGCTTACCCTTCATTATCAAGGACTACAAAATTCTTATAATCTCCAACAATATACTGATATGCAAATATACGAAATGAATCAGGTGAATATGCAAATAATATTCAAAGCACCTCAGCATGCCATTTCTTTGATAAAGTGTAAAAAGACTCTCTCTTATTTAATGCATGCTAATCCGAAATGATAAAAAATGCCTCTTTGATTTTACTTCTTGGATCACTTCGCTCCCTACATAATACTTTAGGCTCATCTGGTCTGCATGCATGACCCACAGCAATTGCATGCTGTACAAAAATTGACAGATGGGATGAATCAGCTAAAGCTCTATTATATGAATATACATGTTGGTACAATCTAACATGAACGGATGCTTTTGTTTCTCCATAATATGCAGCATGACAGTTGTTTTCTCTGCATGCAATTTTGTACACTGCCTGCTGTGCTTGAATCGAAGGAATGAAATCTTTAGTGTTATTTAAATACCTATTCAAGTTAGTGGGTGACCTAAAACATACACAAAACTCCGTACGAAAGATTGTACACATTTGATTGTAAATATTTCAGATATATGGAAACAAAATCCGAGGTCTATCTTGCATAGCAATCTGATTATGTCTTCCTTTGAATTTCTCGATTATCTTATCAATAATCCGAGGATTATATTCGGCCTTAATGAGTTCATTTCGGTAGATTTCAATGTTGTATCTTTTGTCATTTTCAAAACTACACAAACAGTCATTTCTATATAGAAAAGATTTTAGGCCAGCAAATTTATAAATGTCAGGTGTATTTGAAGAATGGTGTATGTGGTCTCTAATGTGAATGGGCTTAATGTTCATTTTATAATAAAAACAGTCTACTTCCATCATTACTTGTAGATCCAAATATCTAATGCTGTTTGGTGCTCCTGCATGACAAACATTTATAGTAAGGCCTGTTGCTGTAGTGAGGTCAGTTTTTATATCCTCTATTATTTCCTCCAGAGCTTGCGATAAAAATATCATCCACATATCTGGCATACAATACTAATCCCAATGAGTGGGATTATTGCCAGTCTTATGATGAATGCCTATGAATGGATTGTTTTGCCTAGATACATGAACAATGGATTAGTAATGTACACCAGATATTTGGATGATATTTGTATCGCTGCTCTGGAGGAAATAATAGAGGATATAAAAACTGACCTCACTAAAGCATCAGGCCTTACTATAAATGTTTGTCATGCAGAAGCACCAAACAGCATTAGATATTTGGATCTACAAGTAATGATGGAAGCAGACTTTTTATTATAAAATGAACATTAAGCACATTCACATTAGAAGCCATATACATCATTCTTCAAATACACCTGACATTCATAAATTTGCTGGCCTAAAATCTTTCTATATAGAAACGACTGTTTGTGTAGTTTTGAAAAGGACAAAAAAAAAAACAACATTGAAATCTACAGAAATGAACTCATTAAGGCCCAGTATAATCTTCAGATTATTGATAAGATAATCAAGAAATTCAAAGGAAGACACTATCAGATTACTAAGCAAGATAAACCTTGGATTTTGTTTCCATATATCTGAAATATTTACAATCAAACGCATATGATCTTTCATTTGAATAGGTGTTTAATAACACTAAAGATTTCATTCCTTCGATTCAAGCACAGCAGGTAGTCTACAAAATTGCATGCAGAGAAAATAACTGTCAAGCTGCATATTATGTAGAAACGAAAGCATCCGTTCATGTGAGATTGTCCCCAACATGTATATTCATATAATAGAGCTTTAGCTGATTTATCCCACCTGTCATTTTTTGTATAGCATGAAATTGCTGTGGGTCATGCATGCAGACCAGATGAGCCTAAAGTATTATGTAGGGAGCGAAGTGATCTGAGAAGGAAAATCAAAGAGGCATTTTTTATCATTTCGGATGAGCATGCATTAAATAAGAGAGAGACTTTTTACGCTTTATCAAAGAAATGGCATGCTGAGGTGCTTTGAACATTATTTGCATATTCACCTGATTCATTTCGTATATTTGAATATCAGTATATTGTTGGAGATTATAAGAATTTTGTAGTCCTAGATAATGAAGGGTAAGCCTTCGAAAACATTCGGAGAAATAATAATTTGTTGATATTTATCTCTAGATATTGGTCTTATATCATATTTTGTTTTCTGAGTTATAATTTGTAATTAATGTGTGTATGGTTTATTCTAACAGATTTAAATTTTTCATTAACACACATTTGTTTGGTTTTATATATATATATATATATAAATTTCCATTCTTGCTATTAAAAGGTGTGAAGGTTGCCTTGACAGCAGTTACAAATATTGGTTGCTATATTTACTGTGAATGTTTAGGCGGTTACTGATTGGAAACTATATATATATATATATATATATATTCCATAACAAAGTAAATGTAATATATATATATATATATATATATATATATATTACATTTACTTTGTTATGGAACCAATTATACAGTATAGAATGATTTTAAAGTCAACACTGGATGTTTGCAGATATAAATAAAGATTGAATTTCCTGGTGAAATGTAGAAATTTTTAAAGTGTTTCCGAACTTTTGTCATGTAAAGCTTAATCATTCAATACATAATATTAATGTTCTAAGTAGACAAGTTCAAGTGCTTATTTTAAATGAAGTTATAGCTGAATGTAGGAAGAACTAGCTGGAGCATATAACCATTTGAATATTGTTAGCCGAAATAGGGCACCTGTTATTGATATTGCTGAAAAGTGCAGCCATCTTTAAGCTCGATTAGAACTGAAATTTAATAAAGAGTTCCAATTTTTGGCATGTAAACAAGGCATTAGACTGCAGCTGTTATGTCGAGAAAATTTTGTAAATCTTTCAACTTTGCAGATCCCAGATGGAATCAAAAAAGTTTTAAATAAAGGACCTAGATTTATGAGAGAAAGATGGAAGTACCTCAAAATGGAGCTTGTTCCTGATGCTGAAGCTGGACTGGATAGGAATCCTCATAAAGATGCTTATGTAGCCAAAATTTCAAGAGGTTTACAATTTAAAACTATACAGCCACAAAAAGATCAGTGGAGAGACAGAATTACTACAGTGCAAAGATATATGAGCCAACAGAATATCACAGTGATGAAAGAGGATAAAAGCAATCGATTTGTTGTGTGGACACAGCGGACTATAGATATAAAATTCAACAACAGATTGACAAGTTGAAATTCCAAAAAGTACCTGAAATTAACTTCAAACTAAACAAAGATAAATTTGTATCTTTTATGCTTAGGCTGCATACATTTAAGGCATTCACTAAGGCAGAATATTTGCAAATGTATCCTTTGGTCACTACTCCCCCAAGAATATTTGCAAATGCCAAAATCCATAAAGAAGGTGTACTTTTAAGATTAATGATCGACTTTGGTGGAGTACACAACTACAAAGCAGCCAGGATCATTAATAAATGGATCACCCAAACGACTGGATATGGAGAGTACGCTATTAAATCATCATTTGATTTTGTTGATAAATTGAAAAATGTACATCCAGACCAACATACAGGAATGATTGCACTCGATGTAGCAGAGCTTATGGATCTATTGATAGGCCTAAATCGATTATTGTAGTTAGGGAAGCACTTATCAATTATGGAATGGACCTTGAACATGTTAAATTTGTTGCAGCTTTGCTAGAATAGATGAACTGTAATATTTATGTGGTATTCAATAATGAATGGTTTTATATGCTCAATGGATGGCCAATGGGTCTCCCAATGAGTGGGATTAATGCCAGTCTTATGATGAATGCCTATGAATGGATCATTTTGCTTAGATACATGAACAATGGATTAGTAATGTATGCCAGATGTGTGGATGATATTTTTATCGCTGCTCCAGAGAAAATAATAGAGGATATAAAAACTGACCTCACTACAGCATCATACCTTACTATAAATGTTTGTCATGCAGAAGCACCAAACAGCATTAGATAATTGGATTACAAGTAATGATGGAAGCACTGTTTTTTATTATAAAATGAACATTAAGCCCATTCACATTAGAGGCCATATACATCATTCTTCAAATACACTTGACATTCATAAATTTGCTGGCCTAAAATCTTTTCTATATAGAAATGACTGTTTGTGTAGTTTTGAAAATGACAAAAAAAAACATTGAAATCTACAGAAATGAACTCATTAAGGCCCAATATAATCCTCAGATTATTGTTAAGATAATTGAGAAATTCAAAGAAAGACATAATCAGATTGCTATGCAAGATAAACCTTGGATTTTGTTTCCATATATCCGAAATATTTACAATCAAAGGTGTACGATCTTTCATTCGGAGTTTTGTGTATGTTTTAGGTCCCCCCTAACTTGAATAGGTGTTTAAATAACACTAAAGATTTCATTCCTTCGATTCAAGCACAGCAGGCAGTTTACAAAATTGCATGCAGAGAAAACAATTGTCATGCTGCATATTATGGAGAAACGAAAGCATCCGTTCATGTTAGATTGTCCCAACATGTATATTCATATAATAGAGCTTTAGCTGATTCATCCCACCTGTCAATTTTTGTACAGAATGCAATTGCTGTGGGTCATGCATGCAGACCAGATGAGCCTAAAGTATTATGTAGGGAGCGAAGTGATCTGAGAAGGAAAATCAAAGATGCATTTTATATCATTTCGGATGAGCATGCATTAAATAAGAGAGTCTTCTTACACTTTATCAAAGAAATGGCATGCTGAGGCACTTTGAACATTATTTGCATATTCACCTGATTTATTTTGTATATTTGCATATCAGTATATTGTTGGAGATTATAAGAATTTTGTAGTCCTTGATACTGAAGGGTAAGCGTTCAAAAACGTTCGGAGAAATAATAATTTGTTGATATTTATCTCTAGATATGGGCCCTATATTTTGTTTTCTGAGTTATAATTTGTAATTAATGTGTGTATGATTTATTCTAACATATGCACATACAGTATAATGCATGAATGTATTAACATTTAGAGAGCAACCTATTATATTGTTTATGTTTCAATTGATGAGAATAAACTAAAGAATTCCATCATTATATATAACTTAAATGCTTAGAATTATAGTATTCTTTTGTTGGTTTACTTATCCAAAGATTTTATTTGAATTATGTAAAGTAACATTTATTTGTAAAACTATTTGTAACAGCTTTATGAATTGAATATTAGAAGTTGATCTGATCTGATTAAACTGTTAATGTCATTTTCTTATTATTATTTATTAGTTGCATAAATAAAATTGGATGATTTTTCATATTATAAGTTTTGTATTAGTTATTTTATTTGTTCACTCACATCGCAACAATTTACAGTCACATTATTACTTTTACTTTAAACCCTGAGATCATTAATCATTTATTATTTTTCATTTTAATTACATTTGAAGTAAATAAAAAATATGGATTAACTTTAAATATACATTATTGTAGAATCTCATTTTCAGTTAATATTTACAAAAAAATTCACAGATCTTATAGTTAGTAATTTCATTCAATAAAATTTAAATAGAGTATTAAGAGAGTCTCAAGCTAGCAATACATCCTATTGCAAATTGGCACCAGAACCTAAAACATATCCCTTTTGACCATATGTACTCTTACAATATATATATATATATATATATATATATATATATATATATATATATATATATATAAACATTAAATTAATCATAGCTTAATATATATGTAAACAAAGGAAGTAAATCAACCTTTCCCAAGCTATGAATTAAAAGCATTCTAAATGTCAATTCTCCGGATATAAACAGAAACAATGCATACTGCTAGCTCAAATCTGTATAAAATATTTGAAATGGCCCATAGCTCTATTATTTCAGACACATTCTCCATTTAAATATATCAAATTTATTAAGCGCAAGCAGATAACAAAGTAATAACATGAAAGCTAAAACCTTTGAAAGATGCGCCTTAAACATGCTTATAAGAAAATAGTTCTGACTTGTGTTTTAGAATTGGGAGATCCATGTGCAGTTATTATTACATCTGATTGGCTGTCACATAAGCATGGTTAAGGCGCATCTTTCGAAGGTTTTAGCTTTCACGTTATTACATTCTCCATTTAAATAAAGAAAGCTTGAATTGACTGTTAAAATTTTGAGTTTTCTTTATTTAAAGGGGGAGTGTGGTTGAAATAATAGAGTTAAGGGTTGTGTATATATATAAATATTAACCTCCTTCCTTATATATATATATATGTGTGTGTGTGTGTGTCGGAAAGAGATGACAATTATCTTATATTTTCCTCAAGAACCATAGAAGTAATGCAGAAATATAGGTAATAAGTTTTATTGCAATTAAATGCATGGCGGAATAAGCTTTTTTTAGTGAAGTAATGATTTTTTATTTTTCTAAACAGAATTATATCAATAATAGACAATGCAGATTGTATAATTATACCAGTTTGTATGCAGAATCAACTCAAAGCAATGTAAATAAAACTTTTTTGTGCTTTTAATAAACAATCAAGCAAATTAATAGTCTTTATAATAGTAAATTTATAAAATAATAGATTGTACAAATTAATTACAATTGTTTAAAACAAAAGCTTTAATTATAAGTGATTCATTTTATTTTTAAAATATATATTTACGCCATTGGAATGAAGTATTGGTATGAAAGAGAAAAAGAATCGTTGAGATTTCTTTGTTCACTGAATATTTAGATTAGATATGTAAGAAGAAGCCAGTCTTTGTAATCAGTTCAAAATTAGTTATTCTTTTTCATCCTAATTTAAACAATAAAAAATTGATTTTTATTCATGTTAGATTAAACAAAGTAAATTTTTGATGTAAAAAATATTTGGGATTTTTTTTATATGCATTCTTAAATGAGGCATTTCTTATCTTTAAATTTTATGACATTTAACTAGCAATTCTCATTTAAGACTTGATATGCATGTTGAAGGAAGATCATCAAAGAATACAGCAGTATTTAAATAAAAGCTATTTATAAATTAGCTGTCATTTTAACTTATCCTAATTATGTAAAAGATAAAAAAAAAGCTAAAATATATTAATAAATCACATATATAAACAATGCTTACATAAAAGATTTGTAAGGAACTTATATATAAAACAAAGTTTACATTTTTTTTTCTTGTCATAGCATCGACCGGGAGGCGAACCCACAACCGTCTGCAACCAACTACTTGCTTGCAAGGCAACTGCGCCGACCTAGTGCCTAACACACTTTCAATGTATATCATAATATGGGACTCTAAACACGTAAAATGGAATATATGTATTAATAAAAATGTAAAAGGGAATATATGTATTAAATATTAAAGTTCTAAAAATTACTTCATTTCCATACTATTGCTACATTATTTAAAATGATATGGTACTACGCTGCATGTCTTTTGATATGTATTTTATTGCTTCATTCTTCAAAAATTATATAATTACTTTTTTTTTTTGCATAATCAAAGTATAAATATACTACCACCCTGGACAAATTGCAGCATGAACCACATGTGACTCTTTAGATCGTCGAATGTGGCTCTCATGAATCTTCTGAAATAAAATCATGATATACATCATAATAATATCAAGAATTGACACTTTATTTTGAAAATCATGCATGCTTTAATCTTCGATAGTGGCGATTTAATAATGATTGTTTACTCATCAATTTCTCATATTTTATTATTATTATTTCCTGGAAATATATGCACAGTTTAAATTTGTTTCAGTTTTTGTTTTAAACATGTTTTATTATCGTAAGAGTAATTGTCAAATTATAAATTGATACTCTTTTAAAATCGTGCATATATTAATAATGATCTTGGAATATGCACATAATATATTTTTAATAAATTCAAATAATTACAATAAACGGGTTTAATTATTTCTTACTTTTAATAATATTATGGCAAGATTCAATAGTACTGCAGGAAAGACCCATTAGTCAATCTCCAAGATTTTAATACCTGTTCCACCTTGCAAAATCATACATATATAAATGTAATAAGTGCACTTATATGCAATTATAGAGAAGTTTTTTTATTTCTATAAATTGAGTATGGCTTAGTGCTTTTGAGAACTTATGGCATTTTCATACACAACTATAGAGAAGCTTGTTATTTCTATAAATTAAATATGGATTAGATATATTTATATATTGAACTAAAATTTAACTTTATTTAATTTTTTAAAGTACATTCAACTGTTAGTAATAGCACACAGGTTAGTATATGCACAATGTTTTGAAAAATATTATTCTCCTTATTTCTGGCCTGACTAGTGACAATACTAGCATGGGAATCAAACCTGGACCCTTAGAGCTTGAACCATTCTACCAAAGGCAACAGTCAGTAGAAATTTCATATATTTATCTATGAGGTTCCTCCTCTCCATTTTTTCTTAAGGAAAACTTTTTTTTAACCTCATAGATAAGTATATAAAATTTCTACTAACTATTGCTTTTGGAAAGATGGCTCAGTTGGTTAAAGTACTTCCTTAAAATTCAATATTTAAGAATCTAAGAGTCCAGTTTTGATTCCCATTCTATTATTGTCACTATTCAGACCAGAAACACCTGAAACATAGAGGAGAACAATACTTTTTTAAAACACTGAGCATATATTAACCTGTGTGCTATTAGAAGTATATACTCTTATTCTTCTCCTTACTAACAGTTATATGTTCTTTGAAAATTTAAATAAAATTAAATTTTGCTAAAGACATTCAATACTCATTACTAGATGGTGGAAATAGTCCAATATATAAATATAACTAAAATACGTATCATCATATACTTTTAGGAAAACATACACTTTAGTGCTTTCGAGAACTTATGGTGTTCTCATGAGAATGCCATAAGTGAAAGTGCTATGCCATATCTAATTTATAAAAATAACAAGTTCCTCTATAGTTTTATATAAACACACTGATTACATTCGGTATAGAAAGAGTATAAACAGTTAATGCCATTACATGTATAAAATAAATTTCACAAAAAATAATAATATTAAAAATTTTCTTAGCAATTTACATAAAAGCAATTGCTATAAAATATTATTTATAAACAAGCTATTCATTTTAATAAAAAATTAAGAAGTAATTACATTAACAACAGAAAGGGTGAAGTGGATTATAACATCTCATGAGAGCCTGCATTTTATAAAGAAATAAAAAAAACTACTTAAACAATATCAGAGTGGGGTTTTTATTTTCTCCATGATTCAATAATGCAAATCACACTATAAAACCAGTAGGTTCTAGAAACAAATTTTTTATCATTTAGTGCATAAAATATAAACAAAATAGCAGATCTATCTTCAGTAGAAAAATATAAACTAATCTGAAATCTTGCATTCCATAGCAAGGCATGAAGTAATTGAATTCCTTTGTGTTGCTTTTAACTTGTAAAACTTAAAATAAAAGTGCAAATACAAAACGTTTGGCACATTTCCAATTGCCAGATAAGCTCATCAATGAATCAAATGTAAAAATAAAGAATGATAGAATTGTTGATACTTTAGATATTATATTGCTCTTTAATTTTTTTAGAAACTTAAAAATAATACTTTTCAGCCCAAATCATGCTAGTCTGTTTATTATTAGTTATTATTAAATATTTACCCATAAATATAGTTTTTGCCTATATTAATTACAAAATTTACACAAATTAATTTTGTTTGTATATATATATATTTAGTGATAAAATATAAATTGGTTAACAAGTTTCTTTATTAAAATTTAAAGAAATATTTTTAAATATATATATAAAGTGGGTTTTTTATTTCTAAAAGTGTTTATTTAATAAAAAAACTATTTTCTTTTTTTTAATATAACTGATATATAGAATATTTTTAAAAGACAAATTTAATATTTTAATTCTCTTCAAATCATATATAAACTATTTCGTGGTGGCATCGATGCATAACCAAGTGTGTTTCCAAAGCTACTTCGGATGCTGAGTTATTACTATGATCTGTCACTGCTTATAAATATATTAGGTTAACATTTTTAACTTTAATGATGGTTTTTACTAATAAATGAATCTCTTGTATTTTAGTAAAGGCTGAACTTCCATAAAAACTGATGATTATATGAAGAATTAAAAAAAAATAAATGAATGCTTCTATGAGTGAAATCTGAAAAAAGAACTAAAACCATTGTAATTGTCTTCATTTTAATTTAGAATATTGCACATATATTAATTAATAATTATATAAAGCTTATGTTTACATTTTTATTGCCTTTTATATCTACTTTGAGACTATGTCCAGGCAATAAATAAATAGCATTACTTTATGGAGATTCTTTTTTTTAATGGCAAAGTTGTATATTCTAACCTTGCTCTCCTGCATCTTCACTTCCAGATAGTATATGATATAAAATAAAACGGGTTCTATCTCAGTTAATAATTAATAACTAAAATATTCAGCATTAAAATTAAAATATTTCACTAGCTCAAATTTAAAATACGAATAAGGTTCAGTTTATAAAAATAAATTAAATAAATATTTAATATTTTCATGAGACTTGAAGTGAAAATACAGGTGACAAGATAGATTACATTGAGCCAATATCCTACAGGATACTACCTCAATGGCATAAGAACACTATCCCCCTTATTACTATTTTAAATAACAAACTCATAGTATTCTTACGACTTTAATAACTTTTACTCACTAAGATTAAACTAATAATTAAGTCTTAATCTTCTATTTGTAATAATCTAGCTCAAATAAAATAATCTCAGGTTCATAAAGTTTATTTTAAGTTAATAAAAATACGGTAGTAAAATATGAGAAGGGATTTTATGTCATAATCTACTACACTTAAACTAATAATAATAAATAATAATAATAATATTCTACATTGTTTAATTACTACTGGATATCTTTTCTTTTCGTTATATTTTTTATTACCATAATAAAACAATAAAATAATTTTATATAATCTTTTATCTTCATGAATATAATAAATAAATACGTGGTAGCATTTTAATAATCTGACAAACAAAATACTTGTGGCAACTGATAGCATATAATTTAATATAATATTGTGATAACTGATTTATGACCAATAAAATAATGTAAGATGATTATTTAATTATAATGAATACCAATAAAATATTTAAAATTCTTAAAATAATTCTATATTTATCTTTTATGCAAAATTATATATTTGTTTCAATTATTATGCATATATCGTGATTTCATGCAGCGATGTGGAGAAATAAATAACTCGGACACAAAATTTTTGAAATAACAAAATTTAACAAAGTTTATTACTAACAACAAATAAAATAAACAATTTATTTACATTATTTACAGTGGATATCCTTAACCTTTTTTACTTTACAGTTTGATCTAACGGGTTATAAAAAAAAATAATTTATATTTCAATCATGTCTTTATTTAGATTTAGGACAAAATTTTAAAAAAAATGTTATTATTTGGTTTCTCATTATGGTTAACTTATTACAAGTATATTTATCTACTTTATTAGCAACAGCACTTTATCCTTAATATTATTAAACTATCTTATTTTTAAAAAATGCATACCTAGAAAAACATTCTATAGAAAACAAAATTTTATAATGAGTATGGATTTCTCAAAATATTAAAAATTTCATCTTGCAAAGTCAAAGATGTTACACAAAATATTATCCAAAATTCAGTACTAGATTTTAGTATTTATCACACAATGTTTACTAATCATAATATATTCTTCTTTAAGCCCTACTTTAGTATGATATAAGTGTAATCATCAATATATTTCTGTTAATCAATAAACAAAAAATATACTATGCATATTGTTTACATAATTTACTTTATACTATTGTATTTTAAAAATATGCAATACTTATTTTTCTCTTAAAAAAATAATACTAAAGCATTTAAAATTATTATCACTTTAAAGAAAATATCTTTGTTTAGATACCTTATTTTAAAATATATATATATATTTCATTTCCGAAATAAAATTCAAAATATATTCTATGATTCTTTTCTTTCCTTAGGATACTTTGGATCTTCAATTTTAAGTTATAATATTCTGCTCCTTATAAGCAAATAAACTAATCTTATACAAAAAACGATAGCATAACATAAGTTCTAAATTATTTATCATTTTTCTTAAACATATCTTACTAAACGATGCAGTTACATGAAATAAAGATAGCGAAAACAGATGCATAGGATTAAGGAAGAAAGCTAGAGTATTACTCTTAACATATCTCAAAATCATGGTACAGTGCGAAGAGGTAGGACATTTATCTGCCTAATATCCTTCTAGTACAGGGACGATGTTAAAGCTATTTCTTCAGCTTTATTAGAACATCAAATATTTAAAGAAATATAAACACTGTCCAAATAAAATGTGTATCAGTCATAGGGCTTTGTTAACTATGCTGATATTCACATAAAGACTAAATATTATTTCCATTCCTTATAACATCCTATTTTTTAAAAACAAATACATCATCTTGGTTTCCTGCTAACTATAGTACTTCCAAGCCACTATCTCAACATTATTTCTCAAGATTTTTCTACATCTTACATCGATAAATAACTATCTGCATTTACAAAACAATAAATAAAATTCATTAATAGTTAAACAATCTAGCTGTTCCACAAGAAGAGTCTGCTTGCTTCATTATTCTAAATGTCTAATCATATACAATCTACTTAGACAAGATTTGAATATTCCATAACATAAAAATTTTAAAAGAATCACATAATTATTTGTTATGTTGGATTATATTACTAATTAAAAAAAATGTCGTATGCATATTTTCAAATCAATCCTATCTCATAATGTTTTTTAAAATGTTGTATGAAATGCGATACATATAAGTATAAACTTTTACATGTCATTCTTCCAATTTATGGATGATCTAAAGAAAACAAAAAAAAAATACATTATAAATTATCAATAGCTACTATTATTACCAATAACCTTTACCTAGTCATCGTGTTCAGTAGGCTTTTCTTTATCCACTTGAGCATTGCAGATATAAAAAAAAATTCACACCCATACACTTTATATTAAAATATTTTTAGCTAAATTATTAGATTGTTATATTATAAAATTTTAATATTAATAAATTAATGTTTTTATGTTTTTCCTAATCTTATATAAAAATTTAGATTTAAACTAGGTTAACAAAATAAAAAGAATCAAAACTATAGTTACATATTTTCTTGACGATAGTTCCTGATAAGTCCAAAATGCTTATTATTTTCTCTAGAGTTTTTAAAAATGTTCTCAGGACCAAGTGCGTTAAAGTTTAAAATAAAAATAATTATTAATCCATTTAATAAAATTTATAGAAAATAATCCTGGGTTTTAGTATTTAAGATGATAATTATTAAATCATAATATTAATTAATCCCATGAAGCTTCTTAATCTTCTCTATCAATATTCTCTGTGTATCCGATGCATCAATCCATCTAATTTAACTTTAAAAATATTCGATAAACTTTTAAGTACTATTTGTATTTCCATGGATCCATTTTTTATTCATCTATGTGTTCAATTTTTTATCTATGTTTCCTTCTTGATACATTTAAACTTTCGTTTGGTATTTTTTATAAATCTCTTTTAAAATAAAAACTCCAAGTACTTTTGAACAAATCTTTTCCAAATACATTTTAAATAATTTGAAGAATGGATATTTTAATATCAAAATGCTTCTGTAACATATTTTCCTGGGCTCTTTCTTTAATTCTTGAAAACACTTTTAAAAATGCCACCTTCAGAAAGTATATAACACTTTACTCCTTTGAACATAATATTCTATAAAATAATTCATGAGACATAACTGTCTTATCATCATTTTAAAATAAATCTTAGATAAACTTATAAATAATATGTTTCAATACATTTTTTAGACTCTGTATAATGTCCGAGCTGTGGTTTTATGTACCAGAACAGTTCTTCAGTTAAATATTAATAAAGCTGTATCAATAAATATTTCAAACATTTTTACAGTATTACAATTTCTATCCATTTTATTCCACCGTATATCCATTTTTTATTGCGAAGTTTAGGTTAAACTTTTAGATAAAATACGACTGATAAAGAACTTTAAAAAATTTAACAAAGCATGTTAAATGAAATTATTAAAATATTTTTTTAGTTTACACTCTCTTTTTTTTTTTTTTGCAAGTTACTGTTAAAAATTATCAATTAGTTTTTTTTTTCAAATAAATTATGAGAAAGTACTAAAAAAAATTGACTAAAAAAAATTTAAAATAAATACTATCTCTTGATAGCTATAATTTACCTTTCTCTGGTTTCAATACATTATTAATCTCCCTTGATAACTTAGTTATGACAATATTTATAGTCTGTAAGAATACCTATTCCTATTGGTTAATTCTTACTTTAGCTTGAGAACAAATTTACATATTTCCAATTTATAGTAGAATTATATTTGAAAATAAAAATAAAATGATGTAATGAACTTAAAATATTATTTAAAATATTACTTTTAAATAAATTATTATTGTATTAAAACTATTTAAACATTTAAAATAACTTTTAAAATAACATTTAATAACTTATTCCATTTCTTAATATTCAATTTATCTATTTTTATTTAAATAAAATATTTAATTTTTATATTATGAATGTATTCATCTTTATTACATTATTTAAACATGTTATACGATAGTTAACTTAATGTTTAATACTATTTACTTTTATGATAGGCAATAATTCTATCCAATTCTATAATATAACTTTTAAAATATTTTAAACTTTGTTATTATTTCAAACAAGCAGTGTGTGTGAGAATATACATTAAAAGTCACATGATTATAACTTTGACAGACGATTTTTAATCTATTTCTCTGCCTAGATTTATAAAATTGATACACTTATTATATTATATAAAATAATTATAAAAAATTTGGAAGAATAATTTAGAAAATATAGAATTAAATACAATTCTCACCATCATAAAGTTTATTTTTAAAATGTACTATATTAATTTCTGTTTATTAAATAT
This sequence comes from Epiperipatus broadwayi, assembly GCA_028023455.1. Classification (NCBI taxonomy): domain Eukaryota; kingdom Metazoa; phylum Onychophora; class Udeonychophora; order Euonychophora; family Peripatidae; genus Epiperipatus; species Epiperipatus broadwayi. The sequence goes on from JAQFVV010000600.1 coordinate 215,098, forward strand.
GATTATAAATTTAAACACTGTATTTATTAACTTATCAGGTTTAAACTATTAAAATCGAATTTATTAAATATACTTTTAATATTTATAGCTGTTTTATTTAATATGGCCAGCTTTTACAACCATATGAAACAATATTTAAAGCTTTATATAACTATTTTTAAATGATTTTATATACTACATATTCTCTTTAGCTTCAAATTGTACTTTAAAGATATAATTGACTTAATATAATTAATGTATTAAAAGAACATATTCTAAATTTTAAAATTTTTAGTAATTGACTGTTATGAACTATTACTGGCCTATAGAAAAGGGCACAATATATATATAAGTATAATAAAACAATCCACTAGAATAAAACTACAAAATTTTAAAAAATGCCTATATAAAATTGAAGATGAATAACCTTTGCTATAGCCAGTTTTGGCGTATTCCGCTATCTTATTGCTACTTAAGATAGCGGAATAATGAAGCTGGCTATAGCAAAGAATATTAATCTTCAACTTTATATAGACATTTTTAAAATTTTGTAGTTTTATTCTAGTGGATATATATATATTACTATAAAATACATTTGTTCTATGGCTTGCCAAGAAAAGATTAAATTAATGATACTTATAGAATTACGTAGCTAAAGAAAAGAAGCTACATTTGATAAAGTTACAAAATACATTTACTTTTTTCACAAACACAAATAACAAATTTAATTGAAATACCATATATGGTAAAAACTATATATTTTTTAAGAAAATTAAAAAAAAAACATCATACAGAAACAGCATTGGGTAAAAAGAGGAAAAATACAATTTTAGTTTACAACTATTTTGTTTATAATAGTTAAAATATAAATTCAATCATTAATTGTAATGTTAAACTAAAACAAAGCATTGAATTTATTGGTTACAATTAAGTTGAAACTAAGATATATCTCCTCAAAGCATTTGTTTTTGATAAGCAATTTTTGTATGTTCACAAATATTTCCATATATATATATATATATTAAATTAATTATTTACACGGATTAATTATGATGTAAACAAACGAATAAGTGGGTTAATTTCTTAAAAATAAGTTGTCACTTAACTTGTTATAACTACCTCATAATAGTTTTTGGTCTTGACTTCACTTGAGAACTTTCTTTTATTGGCTACTGGAGCAAATTAATTTATTTTAAGAACTAACAGCTATAAATGATAGTTAATTATCAACAACAATGTTAACTTATTTCTATAAATATTACATATAATTAACTCCATTTATTCCTTTGTGATATATATATGCCTGTAGTTAAAGATATTCTATTTGAAAATAAAAATAAAAAATTTCTTAAAACATCATTTTAAAAACAATAAATGTTGCATTATTTCAACTTATGCAAAACATTTCAGTAACAAATTCTATTTCTCCTACTTTACTTATGCCACTTAACATAAGATTGAATCATCAATGGATGTCAAATAGTAATGCTTAATATATATATCTATTCAATGCTATTTTTTTTCACATCCCCAGATTAGTTTTAAAATTATTGGCAATCATCAGTGAGGAGTTTCAAATCTGTAATCTGTAAATAAAAGTTGTCTGCTGGAGAAAGATATATTAGATGCAAAATAGTAGGGGCACTAGATTCAAATCCAAAATTCCATGATAACATAATCTAAAAAATAATTGCAATATGCAATAATGGAGAGGGATTTATTAAACATTATTACTAAATATCTATTGATTACTCAAGTTTACACTAGATGGAATTTTTGGGGTAAGAGAAGTAGATGATTAACAATTGTCACTAAATTTGACATCAAAACATTGCAATAAGCAAGAAAATTGTTGATATTTTTTTTTTACATTCCTAAAAATCATATGGACTTGGAATATTAAAATGTTTATACAATTTGGTATTTTATTTGGTACAAAATCTAATTAAATCAAATAAATACATGAATTAGCATATAATATATAAATGACTTTAGTAAAAATTCAGTTAAATTTGCCTTCCCTTCCACATTTTTACATACTGGCCACACATCTAATTTGACAATATTAAGACTTTATTAAAATAATACAAGTAGTATTTATATGCTATGAGAAATTCTGCAGATTATTTTAAAAGATCATATATTCTAAGCATAAAGAAATACAGTATACTTCTTCACTAAGGTCACACATTATTTAATTTTTACTGAAGTTCAAAAATATTAATTTTGCTAACAATTATTGTTCATATTTTCCTTATCAATTAAAATATACAAAACACATGTGTCCATTATTATTTTAAAAAATATTGTGGTGTCTTTTGTTGACATGTTTGCCATAAATAAGATTAATGAGTCTTCACTTAAAAATCAATTGATCATGTCTTTGGAGATTTTTATTATGGCAATAAATAAGAAATTTTTTGAAGAATTGCAACAATTTAATCTGTTTTGTACTGACTTTGAAAAATCCATCCCATTAAGAATAAACAGGTGTAGATTTTATTTAAATTAGATATTGGTTATTAATATACATAATTAATACATTATTATAAAAGATTTATCTGAGTTCATTCATGTGTATTTAACAATAATATTATACCATTGAATCAACTGGATTATATTTGCCATTATCTGGATACATGTATCTGTTTGATAAATCTACATGCACTTTAAACTGGATATAATTAGGACAGTCATTTGTTCAGAAAGAGAATATTGTATGCATAATACTTTTCTCATAAGTATCTCAATACATGAAAACTTATTTATTAAGTTTCTTGCTCCAAACTAAACAATTTATATTATTCACATGCTCCACTAACTGTGAAATTAACTACAATAACTATTCATTGCAGAAATAAATAGTTTCAATCTTAATCAAACAGCACTATATTTGTATTGTAAGTAAATTTTGTATTCATATAAATGCTCAGTAAATATTTAGCACTGTTTTAAATGTATTGATTATTTAATAAACCAAATTAAAAAAGTAAATTACAAATTAATGCAAATTTGAACAAAATCTTACTTAACAAAAAATTCATTTTATTTTTAATTGAATAGTTTTATAAATATGTGTGCATGAGTATAAGTGAATGCAAGCCCATTTCTGTGTCTGTAAATGATAAATATAACCACCCACATTGTCAGAAAAATCTAAAAATAGAATGATCTTTTATTTTATTTTATAGCCTTAGATTTTAATAAGTATTTATTACTTTGGATAAATTTCAACCTTAAGCCAGATGTACGGACAGCATTATTAGTTTGCATTATATTTAAGTATACAAAGATAAAAGAAATAACCTCATTTCATAACTTTTGAAAATAATAAATAGAAGTCAAATAATTGTTCATATTTAAATAAATACAGTAATTAATGCAAATATAAATGAATGAAAGCAGACAACTTTTGTGTACCACCAAATATAAATGTATATATCCACTACTTTCAGAAAAATGTAAGAATAAAACGATCAATTGCTTATTTTCTAAAATAAGGGTGAATTTCAAACCTAAAATAAAGACATGGGATTAAAATTATATCTAAATATGTAAAAGTAAGAGATGAAATGTCATTTTATAATTTGTGTAAATAATAAATAAAATTTGAATAATTATGAATATTTAAATAATTACAGCAAAAATGTTCTCATAATTGAATAAAAATAGATCAGTTTCTGTTTGCTATATACAACCATCTTCATTGTACAGAAAAATCTGAGAATAAAATGATCACAGAGTTTATACTCTAGATTATGTTTTTTTTAACTTTTGTATACTTAAATATAAGTTCAAAAAATAAAACTGCACGTATATATGCCTTAAGTTGAAATTTACCATTATTCAAACTTCTATCAATAAATGAAGCCTTATTAATATCCAAACTAGACAATAAGTGTATTTGTATATTGGACTATTATCATCATCTAATATTAAGTATTGAATGTCTTTAGAAAAGTTGAACTTTATTTAAATTTTCCAATTACATTTAATTATTAGTAATAGCACACCAGTCACTAATCGTTGAATGTAATTGAAAAATTTAAATAAAGTTATTTTTTTCTAAAGATATTAGATGATGGAAATAGTCCAATATATAATTACAACTAAAATAGCATCATCACAAATCTTTATGTAAACAGTAAGTGGTTGACCATTTTATACTTAGATTTTTTTGCCAAGAAAATTAAACATATAAGTAAGTGTATGTAAAAATAAATAGTATATATATATGTGTGTGTGCGCGCGCGCGTGTGTGTAAATAGAATCTATTTACTGGATAATGTTTTAATTAATTTTTATAAGAATGATTAATGATTAGTGTGATATTTAATGTAATATAAAAGCTAGTGCTCCCTGATGGCGATGACATAATTTTTAAACGCTTTAAGTGTGATTCAATGAAATCTCTTAGAATATATAACTAGAAAAAGAAAATAAAAAATCATTAAGTTACAATTTACACAACAAATGCAAAATTACGTAATGAATACTAGAATGACAAGACATATTTTCTGCTTAAAATAATTATCAATTTTGTTTATTTATCTATTTCTAATAACAAAACTGTTGTATATACATATGTCTAAAAATAATCTGATAATTTTTGACATAAATCAGAATTTGAAAATGGATTAATGTTGACTTAAAACAATTTCAAAAATTAATGATAATTTTGTTTAAAGTTATTCTAAATGGATATACTATAATAATTTTAGCCATCAAAAGGAAAAACAATAAAAAAAAAAAATGAGAGTTATTGTAAAAATGGCGAAAATCAATAAATATATATTTGTTTATTCATTTCATTATTTCTAAGAGTAAAAAAAAATGTATGTATTTTTCTTTAAAATTATTATACACAATATCTATATTTTAATAATTTTAACTATGTGTCATAAATTAAAGTTTGAAAGCCGATTCACGTTTGTTGTTAAAAAATTTAAGACAAAATTCAAGTTTAAAAAAGTTTTTAAAATTATAAGCTGATAAAAATATGATCTAAAATTTAATTCTCTTAAATTTTATTTCTAGTTGTAAAAATGTTATATATATTTAAAATATTCTCTGATACATACTGTAATAATTTTAGCTATATTTGAAATCTCATTAATGATTAATATTTTTTTTAAAAATTCAAAAGCAAATTTGGGTTTTAAAAGTTTCAAAATGAAAAATTGATAAAAATATTGAATATCTAAATTTTTATTTTATCTTCAGTAGTAAAAGGTATATATTTTTCTCTGTCAATATTCTCTGATATATACCATAGAACTAAAAATTAAAAGTATCACAATTAATGTTTAATATTAAAATAAAATAAAAATTAAGTTGAAATATAGTAAAGTTATAGAAATAATAGAAGCACTAAATCAGTGAATGCTATTGTCTGAAATCGTTATCATGTGCATAAGTATTTTGGTTTGGAAAGTTTTGAAAATTATCATTAATACATTATGTGGGCTTATTTGTATTTGACTTTCTGTGATTTTTTAAACTTAACTAAGTTTTTTATATTCTTTTCATACATGTACAAATATTAATCATAAGGCAAAAAAATACTGATTTTCATCTTGAACTGCTTACCTTATAAACTTTCCCTTTTAATGTGGATTAATGAAAAACAAATGGCAAATGTTAACATGAATTAGGCAGTCATTTTCAAAAATGACTTAAATAATTGTTTGAATAATTTTTTGATATCTTCCAATAACATATACTGTTCTGAGATGAAAATTATTGATCATAAAAAACTGGATTGCACAGTGATACAAGACATAGTGAAGCTTTTAATTGATAAGGCTACTATTATCTTGAAAAAAAAAAATTCTAAAATTATTGATTTAAAGTTTCATTAGGATTGTAAGTTTATATTTTCATTTATGATTTTAATAGATAAGTTTTAGTTGTTTTTAAAATATAGCCATACTGTATATACAGCAATTACTTTTATATGTGTTTTTACATTTGTATGTTGACGTTTTTTTTTTTTTTGTTCGAATGGTTGTTTTGGGTAGTAACTTTGTCTTGGTTGTAGGTCTGGAACAATTACTCCTAAATACATGTGTTTTAATGTAAACCATAGTGTGTGGATAATGTAATGAATGGCTTTCTGGAATCAAGTAATTTATTTGGGCTGACTCCACTGTATAGCACTAACTATGAATTTTATACTAAAGATAATGGTCTGTATTTATGAAGAATATTTCAAAGTAAAATGGTAAATATTTTTTCTACCATATCTGTAATCTGGATTTGAATTCAGGCCATGTAAAGTTGAATATTTTGCCAACAAGCTTGAGAATATTTTTTCATAGCTTGTCACTATCCAACACATAGGATGATCCAACATTGGTTAGTAAATGAATATCTAATTAGCATTATCTTGATACTAAAAAAATAATAAAAAAATATCCTAAAATCATTATCTTCTATAAATTGACAAGGCTAGTCAGTATTATTTTGTTCTTCATTATTCTTTGAGAATCTAACAAAGGTGCAGGTTTTTTTTTTTAATTTTACCTAGCTATATTTTTTTTAAAGCTAGGTTAATAAAGATATAATCATTTGTTGTTGTTGTCATTATTATTATTATTATTATTATTATTATTATATGTTGTTATCGATTATAATTTGGTTAGAAATAGCTTTTAAAAAAATATCTACATTCAGAAAAATTATCTGTATTATTTTTTTGAAAAGAATTAGAAATATAATATTTTAAAGGATTTTTGGCTCAGTAACTTCGTCTTTTTCTATAAGAATTTTAAATGTAAGAAAGAAAAAGAAAGAAAATATATCAATAACTCGAAAACAACCTGTAATTTGGTGAAATAATTATATGCTTACAATTAATGTAATTTTTTCTGCCAAACAATTATGCTAATTTTTTTCCTATACAGCTTCTAAAATTACACAATTTTTTGTGAGCTTTGTGCGTATATGGGGTATTATAATTACACACACATACACACGTTTACACATATTATAATTACACACATATATGAATGTATATATATATACCATTAGTAAAATGTTCAATATTAATTAAAATTAATTCTTATCAGTCGAGTAACAACATGGATTAGCGTTTCTATATATTTTTAAAATAAATATACTGTCTTGTAATAATTATTAAAATGATATGTACTCAATTCTTGACATTCTATACACTAACATAGATTTTTGCCTTTTTTCGAGTTTTTTTAATTAATCAACATCTTCATTTAGAAAAACTTCTACTATAAAAAAACTTTCAAGTAATCACAAATTGCATATTTAAAAATAAAAATTAAAAAATTGTTACACAATAATAGCTAAGCAGTAGTATATATTATATATAAATATTTAAAAGTAACTTTTGATTTGCAACATGCTACAAATATATATATATATATGAAAAAACAAAAACAAGTTAATCACGTAACCTGCTATCACTTGTTATTTATGTTCAAAAGATGGCGCTATACCAAAACAGCCGAACAAGTGTAAGATTTGTTTTACATAAACGAAAAAAGAGTCAGAAATTAACTACCTCTTTCATTTGCTCACCCCCAGATCAGCTGATTTCAAGCTGGTTTGCTCTCCTCAGTGGGGGATAGAGTATAGAAACTAGATCTAAAACACTGACTCTCAAGTGTTTATGCAAAACGTTTCTATCAGATTGCAAGCGTGAATTTTTCAGACCGGTAAAGTCTTCAAACTCAGCCTAGCAAGCCAGATATTTATATGGGTCTGATCTCAGTTCAGAATCACCATATAATCAAAGTCTCTGCAATATATATCATTGCAAGAAAACTTTAAAGGTACATTTATGAAAAAACAAAAACAAGTTAATCACGTAACCTGCTATCACTTGTTATTTATGTTCAAAAGATGGCGCTATACCAAAACCGCCGAACAAGTGTAAGATTTGTTTTACATAAACGAAAAAAGAGTCAGAAATTAACTACCTCTTTTGAACATAAATAACAAGTGATAGCAGGTTACGTGATTAACTTGTTTTTGTTTTTTCATAAATGTACCTTTAAAGTTTTCTTGCAATGATATATATTGCAGAGACTTTGATTATATGGTGATTCTGAACTGAGATCAGACCCATATAAATATCTGGCTTGCTAGGCTGAGTTTGAAGACTTTACCGGTCTGAAAAATTCACGCTTGCAATCTGATAGAAACGTTTTGCATAAACACTTGAGAGTCAGTGTTTTAGATCTAGTTTCTATACTCTATCCCCCACTGAGGAGAGCAAACCAGCTTGAAATCAGCTGATCTGGGGGTGAGCAAATGAAAGAGGTAGTTAATTTCTGACTCTTTTTTCGTTTATGTAAAACAAATCTTACACTTGTTCGGCGGTTTTGGTATAGCGCCATCTTTTGAACATAAATAACAAGTGATAGCAGGTTACGTGATTAACTTGTTTTTGTTTTTTCATAAATGTACCTTTAAAGTTTTCTTGCAATGATATATATTGCAGAGACTTTGATTATATGGTGATTCTGAACTGAGATCAGACCCATATAAATATCTGGCTTGCTAGGCTGAGTTTGAAGACTTTACCGGTCTGAAAAATTCATGCTTGCAATCTGATAGAAACATTTTGCATAAACACTTGAGAGTCAGTGTTTTAGATCTAGTTTCTATACTCTATCCCCCACTGAGGAGAGCAAACCAGCTTGAAATCAGCTGATCTGGGGGTGAGCAAATGAAAGAGGTAGTTAATTTCTGACTCTTTTTTCGTTTATGTAAAACAAATCTTACACTTGTTCGGCGATTTTGGTATAGCGCCATCTTTTGAACATAAATAACAAGTGATAGCAGGTTACGTGATTAACTTGTTTTTGTTTTTTCATAAATGTACCTTTAAAGTTTTCTTGCAATGATATATATTGCAGAGACTTTGATTATATGGTGATTCTGAACTGAGATCAGACCCATATAAATATCTGGCTTGCTAGGCTGAGTTTGAAGACTTTACCGGTCTGAAAAATTCACGCTTGCAATCTGATAGAAACGTTTTGCATAAACACTTGAGAGTCAGTGTTTTAGATCTAGTTTCTATACTCTATCCCCCACTGAGGAGAGCAAACCAGCTTGAAATCAGCTGATCTGGGGGTGAGCAAATGAAAGAGGTAGTTAATTTCTGACTCTTTTTTCGTTTATGTAAAACAAATCTTACACTTGTTCGGCTGTTTTGGTATAGCGCCATCTTTTGAACATATATATATATATATAAATTCTTAAAGGTTTTGAATTAAATATTTATAGATTCCTAAAAATAATAAGTAAATATATTGCAAGAATATAAAACATATAACAAAATCAATTCATTTATTTAAAAACAGATCTCTAAAACACTAGAGCAAACATACAAAAACAATAATGGTATATTGCTGTTGATATCAACATGTTTATGTTCAGATATAAAATTTGCAAAATTTTATTTAAACAACTAATTAAAATTTTATAGAAATGCTCAAGAATGCAAATGAATATGTACATAAACAAATTAAAGTATTGGTATTATTTATTAAATTAGCTTCAAACGTGTTTTAGCAATGATATCATTAGGGAAATAGCAATTGCCACTGACATTACCTGAGGCTAATGCACTTTTTACATTATTATTACATAACTGAAATACAGACTTATTATATACCTGTATCAATATATGTAATATATAGGGTATATGAGCACAAACTTTCATATAATCCACCACTCTCCACACTATGTCATAACACTGATACACTTGAATACATATATGTTGAAAAGAGCTTTTTTTAAAATTATAAGTTTAATTAGAAATAAAAGCAGATCTATTTTATATCTAACCCAAATTGTAATATGAATTTAAACCTAGAAAACTATTTTTATAAGCAGCGGGAATCATAAGATCACAGCTTCTTTAATTAACCAAAATAAAGAAAAGCTTTTAGGAAAAAGTGATTCAGCATAAGGGACTAACAGTAGCGATTGATCGTTTTCCTAGCAATTTTACTACTAACAATTTTGAAGCTAATTTTCTTGGATAAAAAAACATATTTTAATTTTTTATATCATAAATACATAAAAATTCAAATTTCATTTACTAATGATTATTATTAAATATGTCAAATACGCATTTACATTTTTAAGCATTTCTATAAATTTTCTTGTATTTATACTCTTGATAAAAATATTAAATTTTTGTCTAGTCTTCTTATTCATCAAATACTAAAATATTCTTAAATAAATAAATAAATCTGTAATTTACATATAAATGTGTGTAAATCTATATAGTTGAGAAAAATGTATATAATAGTTATTTTCCTTTTATACTAAATAATAAATATTTTTATAATACAATGATTTAAAAAATCTATATTTTTGGTAATAATTTTTGAAATTAGATATCAAACTTTCTTCATATTTAATAGTATAATATTTGACTTTGAGAAGAGTGTTCCTTACTGAAAATGCTTTATGATTATACTTAATATTGTTTGTATTTTTTCCAATTATGAAACATATAGATTATTACAAATACTGAATTCTATGTATAAATTTTGTGCTTTGCTATGCATGAATATCAAAAGTTAACAAAAACATTTTAAATTAAATCTAAATCATTTTTAAAATAATTAATTAATTAAAAATGACTAGTTGGTCATATACTACAAAGGTAAATTATAGTAGTAGTTACTGTAAAAACAATGAAATGATCAATAATGAATGTAGTGGTTGGATATCATTAAAACTAATACTAGAATATGTATAAAAATCAAAATACTTGTAATTTTGTTGCATACTATGAAATATTTATATCAATTAAAGAAACACACATAATTCAATACTATTCCTCTTACATCAAAATTTATTATTCATCATTCCAGAAAATAGTTTCACTATAAATAATTCTGTGTCTCAGAATGTAGCAAAACTATTTCATTAGTAATACACTTACTACTCTCTATAGTGAAAAATTAAAAAAAGTAATATAACTATTTTTAGTGAGGCATGTGTTTGATGAGGCTTGAATTGTTCATTTTATATTACAGTAGCAGATAGTAATGTTATAAATATTTAAATGTAATGCTATAATGGGATTTCAGTCTATTTTTATTGTTGATTGTATGTATATGGATATAGAACAAATAATATCATAAATCTTTTATACACATTATTAGTAAGCCATCATCTTGTATAATTTATGAAAAGATTCATTGCTTAATAGAAAGTATATCAAACCATCTGCAATAAGAATGAATAATAGCATGTAGTAACATAAGTTATCTTATAAATAAGAAATAATTTTAGCATTTCTAAAGCAATAAATATTGAAGAAAACATACACATATATTATTATGTATAGTGAGAGCTTATAATGTTTTCTACAATAAAAGATACATTTTTTTGTAATTTTTATCTTCCTTTCATGTAACTGAAACACAATTCTATGCAATTAAATAATGATTAAACAATAAAATGAAACAAATTGTGCATCATTTTATAATATAATTACATATGTGTTTGCAAAATTATTCACCCTTCAGCAAATATCAATCACACAATGTGTTTTATTGGCTTGGGTATTGATAGTGAGATGGGCTATTTTAAAAATGCTAATTTTAAAATGAACTGATTATTATCTTATGGCTTACTGTGTATTATTTAATATTATATTTATAATTAAGAGTGCAAAAATTTAAAATAGAGTTAGATATTTTTTATATTGATATAGACTTCATAATCTCTTAATAAATATCATAATTACATTATGATCACATGTTTATTATACACACTTTGAAACATATACCTGGTTGCTACTTAAATGAGAATTACATGGTGCAATAGATAAAGAGTTTCAATATAATCTAGAATAAGTGATGAACATGATTCTTGGTTTTTAATGATGTAGTGACAAATGATTATATTATGTGTTACAAATGTCTATGTAATAAATATATTATCCATTGTGAGTATCTATGTAAGAATATTATTGATATATTTCCTCTTTGTTACAGTTAAAACCTACTATAAAAAATTCTATTAAGTATAACAATCTTTATTATAATAAAAATGATTAATAATCTGATTTATTATTTATAAAAGATGATTGTTTTATGAATAAGTGCATCCTTAAAAACTATACATATACATATATATTCTTGATATGACTACTAAAGTTTTGACTATAATCTGTGAAAATATAATTTTCAATTATTTATTGTATGGGCATTTGTTTAGAATGACAAATAATATTCACACAGTACATATTACTTATAATACTTCATTCATATGCACTTTAATGCAAGTAAGTTTCTTAACCTTTATTTTCTTACAGTTTTGACTGTCCAGCAGTCTTCGTCAGAGCTACAAGATTTGAATAATACAAATACATAATTATCATTTCACATATATATGTATAAATCATATATAAATTATATATATATCCATCATTTTACACACATACATATCAAAATATACACATATTTTCTTCATATATATATATATACACACACATATAAATCTATATCACCCCTAAACATATATATATATATATAATCCATATCCATATATATATATATATATTTGCATATCCAATACTTCACACAGCATAAAAGTAAAAAAAAAAATACTTTCATTCAATGGATATTTTTCACTTATTTTTTTTTAAATGTTAGATTTCGAAACTTTCATTTTCAAATCAACTACTTTCCCAGAGATCTACACTATCTGTGAATTCATTGCATCAAATAAAAAACTCTCCATACAGTAGTGCCACCAAGTGCTTACCTTCATAATCAAGGGATGCTGAAAAGTTTGTGCATAAAATCCCTATCTAGTGCCTACTTATCCAATGTCACAAGGCTAGTTCTTAGCTTGTGTTTTTCATCCATTGATTATGAAGGCTTACAATTGGTGGCACTACTGTATGGAAAGTTTTCTGCAGTTATTAATAGCCTATGTAAGCATACGAAATAGTGATCATGTGATGTTTTGATGCATTAAATAGCATTGTAAATAATTTTACATGTAGGGATATATGTCATCGCCATCATCAGTTTCAAAAATTATTGATCCACTGCAGGATGAAAGTTTCTCCAAGTTCAATCCATTTTCTCTTATCTCTAGCTTCTCTTCTCCACATCATCCCAGCTTTCATGGATATTGCAACTCCAACAAAAAGAGATGTTCTAAAATGAGTTCTGCACTAACTACGAAAATCAATCTGTGAAACAAATATATGTATAAAATATATTGAATCATTTTTCTGTTTATTTGATAATTTGTAAATGCTATCTTAAAATTTCTTCAGTAGAAAAAGTTTCTTTCTGATCAACATTATATCTAATTGTAGTTCTTAATGCATTCTATTCTCTGTCATGTTTTATCAATTGAAACAATCAATATTGCACTTTTTGAAAATACCTTTGCAATAATCCCTATAATGTAGGCATGGTCTACTTTTCCCAGTTTAAACTATGCTTAAATTTAACATCAAACATCGTTTTACAAAGACTCATTTTTCATTTATTCTACATTTTCAATCCAATGAAGATGTGATTTTACAATAGTGGATCCTATAGTATCAGATCCAGAAAGTTGAAGATTATATTGATTGGGTTTATGATCTTGCTACTGGAGTTTTTAAAATTTTACAGACCATCCTTAAATGAAATTTTTCCAATGCCTTCATAGTGCATCAATCTGCTGTCAAAATCTTATTCTATTCAATAAATTAAGTAAAATAAAACCTCTATATACAGATAATTTAGTTGTATTAGTTATTTTCCTATGATAAAATACCCTATCTTTTAACCTGCTAAAAGCAGTAGCATATTGGGAGGGGGGCATAAAAATTCAATATTATTGAATTCTAATATAAAAATAGAAAGCTGTCATCAATTATAGTACAAATATTTACACAACAATTGTTAGTTGAAATTTGACTTTAAAAAATTATAAAGTTTAAAATTAATATCTTGAAAATAATGTATTTTTCAATATATCTATTCTAATCATGGCTAAATATTTATAACAAATATGATTATATTCTTTAATATAAAATAAGCAGTGTTTCTTGCATTATTAGGTATTCAGTAAATTATGCTCTTGGATAACTGTTTTACATAAAACAATTTTGTTTAAAAAAAGAGCCATATTATTGCAGCATCTCTTATTTCACAAATTAAGTTTTACAATCAGCAATAATTATATTATTACATATTTTAAAGATCTTTTCACTATGTTTGTTTTGCAATCTATCTTCATAATATTTTCTAATTCCAAACAGTTTGGAAAGAAACACATAAATGCATGAGTGTTTGTGTGTGATCTATTCTAATCTAACAATGATTTCAATAATTTTATTTTAGTCAGAAATAGTATCAGTAATACTGTTGAAAACATACTATTATTATTAAATTAGACTTGTGGATAAAATTTTATAGAAAACAATGAATATTTTTTAACATTAACAATCTGTAAATTTATTTTGTGTTAAATCATAGTCATTTAATGACTTTTCATCAGAGAAACTGTTAATACTTAGAAATAATTTTATATTATCAGCAGATTGTAATATTTTACAACTTCTAACAATTTGATTTATATCATAAATATATAAACAATAAAATAGATCTGCAAATGATTTTTTAAAAAGACTTCTATTTTTTTGGTAGTAAATCTTAATTCCTTTGAATTGTAAAAAAAAAAAAAAAACATTATTTGATCATCCAATTAAATAAAATTTAAATCATTGTAAAAGAGAGAAGATATATCTAAACAACTCAATTTAAATAGGAAAATGAATTATCTTGCCATGTCAAAAGATCTCCTGTGATTGAAATATATTACATTTAGACAACCCTGATAATTTGTAGTATTAGCTATATGGTCATACATTACAATATGATTTGTCTTCACTTACTTTTTTTAAAAAAGTCCATGCTAAATACTGGATACTGTATACATATTTTCATTTAAAATTACGGATAATTATATGCACATCTTTATAATATTATTATAATTTTAGATTTTTTATACATTTCTGAAAAAATATATATTTGCTAATGCAGTATAAAATTATGTTTAATACAGAGAAACCATCAACTATGCATAAAATGTTAATAATAAAAAATATGATTATAATTATTATAAACTGTATTTTTATTCTTTATATACTTAATAGCATTTATCTTATTATTTCATATTTTAAATAGTTAAATAATATCTATAACTAATGATATCTAATAACTGATAAAATTATTATTTTCTAGTCTTTTGTACTTTATAAATTGGATCATTATTTACTGATTTAAATTTATTACTAACAAATTTCTTAATGTAAAATCAAAAATGTTTCAACTCATATCTAATATTTCTTAGTAAATTATCAATATACAAATTATCACAATCTTACTTTTGTGCATCTAAACAAAGTTTTAAATGTGATCAAATTATTCAATAAAATATGGTAACTGAAAACTGACCATGAAAAGTGACCAACAATATGGATAAAATAAAACTAAATAATCACTGAATAACTTGCAGATTTGAAGAATCATAAGTATAATAAAAAACATTATGATTCAGCCAGGCTAATTGGCTTTCAAATGATTCATGGATTTAGGTTATCAGAAAGATGATAGATAAAATTAGGAACCAAATAGTTTTATCCAACTTTGTACTACATATTTGGGCAGTTTACAATATATTGAATAAATGTTGTACTTATGGAACTAAAATGACTAATAAGTAAACAAATAAGTGAATTAATCCATAAATTGGCTCTATGATAGTTTGGATTTACATCTAAAATGGACTCATGCATTTGTAAGGTGTCAATGGGACTATAATAAGTATTACCTCTTAGAAATGAAGTTAAAATTCAACAAATAATATTTATCTGCTAATGATATATTGTATGGGATATACTCTTAAAATACTGTAAATAAATTGTGTAATAAAGTAGTTTTATAATAATTATGCAATAGACAAATCAAAGCACTTAGGTTAGTAATAATAATAATAATATTGATGTTGATGATGATGATGATGATGCTGATGCTGCTGCTGATAATAATAATAATAATAATAATAATAATTTATTCATAACCCTTAAAAGACTTGAAGTTGTAAATTGATAAATAGATATGGTCAAAATATTGCTTAATGATCACAATTAATAATAGCAATTTCTATTTTTGTGTATACTAATATTAGATTAAACTGATTAATGACTAAATAGATAATAATTTTTAAATTTGTAGTTGTGCCTTTTAAAGTGTTTGAATTTAGACTGAATTGTCAAAT
Source organism: Epiperipatus broadwayi (assembly GCA_028023455.1). Taxonomy (NCBI): domain Eukaryota; kingdom Metazoa; phylum Onychophora; class Udeonychophora; order Euonychophora; family Peripatidae; genus Epiperipatus; species Epiperipatus broadwayi. The sequence continues at coordinate 231,376 of JAQFVV010000600.1, forward strand.
TGTTTTCTTTAGAATAGGTGTAACAATACATGAGTTCAGAAATGACCAAGCTGCATAGTGCTTTATAAATAAAATGTTTTGTAAATAGGCTGTAAGGGGGCATGTGAATACAAAATACCAGATCATGATGCCTGAACTTGCCATCTAATAATAAAATACGATGTTAAAAGCACCAGATATGTGCTACTTGTTAGTAAAATGCTAAAGGAATATGGGCTTATTACTAATAAATATGATTAAGTTCTCCTCATAAAGTAACTGTAAAATAAATAAAGAACTGTACTTAAAATCAGTTTTATTTATTAATGGTATTGTCTCCCAGTTATTTTGGAAAATAAATGGAAAACATTCATGCTCATTGTTCATATTTGTTAGCAGGAGCATGATATGGAGTCTTTTGAGCATAGTCATAAAATTTTTGCTATGCTGTACACAATGTAAATTGAATGTGGAAATTATAATATGTTAGTTTAGTATAATATTGATGTGAATAAGTAAATCACTCACTAGTGAGAAATGCTATTGTGATATTTTATAGTGAGAGGATCTTTTACATAAATTAAAATGTATATGAGTAGACATTTAATTAAGTTATAGGGGTCAACATATGAATAATAGTAGAGAAAAACAAGTTATTTATTCCATTTGCCATAGAATATTGAATTGAGAAGAAAAGTCATGTTTTTATCTTCTAAAAAAAGTAATAAATATAAATCCAAAATAAATTACAGAAAATGAGAAAGAGTTAGATATGTTAGGGCAGTAAAGAGAAGTTAATGAATACTCTGTCGCATCAAAAACTGATCAAAATGAATGTATAATGGCAATATTGCAGTGCTTAATGGTAGAAATCAAACAAAGTCAGAAAAAATATCAACAAACTTACTAAGATTAATGAAAACCAAAAAAGATGTGAACAGAGTCAAGAAATATTTAAACAATACTTGAAGCAAAGCCAAGAAGAGCCTAAATTAGACATGAAGTAAGACCAAGAAATATTATTAATGAAGATTGAAAAGGGTCAATATGAGTTAGAAAATAGATTGTGACAAGTGTTCAAGCATGTGAAAACAGGATTATTTATATGAAATAAGAATGGGAAATGAGCACATAAGTGATTTGAGGATTATGTTTAATGAACTAAAGATTAAAATGGAAGAAACACAAAGTCAAATGCAAATAAAGATCAATAACTTAGAATATAGTATAGAAAAGGGCAAAATTGGAGTTAGGAGATAGAAACTAAGACAGAAAAATATAGATTGGAATGACAGAATAAAGGTATAGTCCTAGAAAGTTAGTTAATTAAATATCAACAAATCAATACTAAAGTATTAGAGAAGGTGCTATATAGACAGGAACAAGATGTCCAAAGTTTAGGAATTCAGATGGAGCAGGGTCAGTTACATTATGATATTAACTTAGATGTGATTTCATCCAAAGTAAATGATCTGGTTTCTTTAAAGAGTAATTCTATAGCAAGCTTAAATAGTAATGACAGGTGTAAGATTTAATCATTAGAAGTAAAACCATTAAAATCTAAATGGTTTTATCACCATGAAGTGTGTAGTCATGAATATAGGTACCTTGACAGAGGACTTAAGAATGTATCTCAACCACAGAATAAGGCCAGGAATATACAATGTTTTATGAGGTTAACAATTTGAGAGATGTAGTTTATGACAAGCTACAATCAAATCTGTGAATCATTATGAATATAGTAATAAATATTTACTTTATAGGTAATGACTATATTCATGAGTTTATTTGGTATGAAGAGATGATATATATTCATTAGAAGTGAGAGAGTTAAATTCATTAATCTAATGTCACACAATTTATATGATGTCATAAATTTGTTTTACAAATATCCAATTAGGATAAAATGTAAGGATGATAATGAATATTATTATTGTAAGATATTTGTCTTATTAATTTTAATATGTTTAAAAAAATATAAGACACATAATTGCACATAATCATTAACTTCATTGTTTGTGGTGGTGTAGATTTAATTAACTATGAATTATTCTTAGAATGTTTAATTGGTCATGTGATCTTATGTTAATTGTATAGAATTGTTTTCTTTATTTTTTTTTTATTAAGGGTGGGAATATGTGATGGACATATGTTGCTATCTATAGTTTCCTTTACAGTTTATGAGTAACTAAATAAAGAAACAATTAAAAGTCTTATATTTAACAAATGTGTTTCTTAATTCGGAATAAATGGAGAGTGAATGGATACTTTATTATTATATTTAAAAATGAAATGATTTTTATTAAGTTATGTCAAATGGTAATAGTGCCTTATTAAATTCAGAAAAAAGGATAAATCACATGTTCATAACCTAGTGTTTAAAAAAGAAAAAGTAAAAGACTGCATTTTGTGTTACTATAGCTACAAAAACAAATTCAGTAAGAAAAACATATATGCTTTCTTTTGCTTAAAATTTTGTGTTTTATTTTACCTTACTTATACCAATAGATTCTGGACTTGTATCAAGGAAATATGTACTATGAGTAGAAAAATTATTTAGGGGGAAGGAACACAGCTTCTCATCATTGGATATCTTTATGACTAAAATGGAATGATTACAGCAACAAACACCATGCTATCAGAATTCGGCATGGATTGTACTATTGACAAAAGGAATGGTTGAATATTAATTAAGAATAAAAATGTTCATGGAAACTTACATTTCTGTTTTGTTATTATTGACATGTCAAGAAAGAAGTCAGAGGATAATGGAATCTAAACTGCAATTATATATAACCTAGACTTAGTAACAGATGCTAGAAGAAAATTTTATTTTAAATTATTTACATGAAATAAGATTTCACTTATCAATAATGTTTAAGAATATAATAGTAGCTTAATGATAAAATATTTATCAGTCTTTTTTTTATTTCTATTAATAAACTTAATTATAAAGTAGTTTTATCTTTCCATTTAATATAGGGCTTAAATAAGAGCATAATTAAGACTTAAATCAATTTTTAATATATTACTTTTTTTGGAAAACAAATTAAAATTAAACATAAATAATATTCTACATAATTTATTTAAATTATTTAATAATTATTATAAATAAGTCATTATTTGAATCCAAGATATAAAACACATTAAAAGAAAATTTTATGTAAAGATAATAATACCAACACTTTATTATATTTGTTTTTATTTTGTGAGAAAAAATTTGTAATTAATCCTTTATGACTGTATGCATAATAATTTTAATAATAAACTTTCTTCTAATTGCAATATGTCAGGGGTAAATTATAAAGATATATGATATTAGGTTACAGTTGGTAAAATTAAAACTACATCTTTGCTTTTAGCCACCACAATGAATTTACGTTTACTTCAATAAAATATTATTAACCTAAATACTTTCATTTGTCTATTTAAAACCTCTTTACTACATAATTTATTTACAATTAAAGTATTTGAGTGTATATCTCATACAATATTTCATTAGCAAATAAAATAGTATTTATTGAATTTAACTTCTTTGCTAAACAGAAATACTTATTATGGACCCATTGGCATATTACATATTCAAGAGTCTGTTACAGATGTAAATCAAAACTATCATAGAGACAATTTATGAATTAATTCATTTACTTGTTTGTTTATTAGTCATTTTAGTTCCATAAGTACAACATTTATTCAGTATATTTTGGACTGCCCAAATACGGAGTACAAGGATGGGGGAAATTACTTTGTTCCTAATTTTATCTATCATTTTTGGTTATCTAAATACATGAATCACTTTCATAACAATTAGCTTGCATCAATCATGATGTTTTGTATTATATTCATGATTATTTAAATCTGCATGATTCAGTGATCAGTTAGTTTTATTTTATTCATATTGTTATTGGTCACTTTTCACTTACCATATTACTTATTATTGTTGATGACCAGTATTTTATTGTTCCATTACATTTTCTAGCTTGCTCAAATACATGAGCATTTGCATATCAAGCACCTTTTCATCCATTATTTTATAATTATTCATTACATTTTTGGCTCATCCAACAGGGGAATATTGCTATTTATGAGAAAATATTGCTTCATTAACATTGTTCATATGTTTTAGAATATTTTCCATTAATATATATATATATATAATTCTTCGAAAAACAATACAATAATTAAGAATACAGACATTGATTACTAATTTACACACACACACACACACACACACACATATATATATATATATAAATTAAGTAAATTGTATATATTTATAATTTTTATTTGAATGCATTTCTCATATTATCTAAACTCACTAATTTTTTAAGTTTCTTATATTATTATTTCTATGCACATTTGCATTAAAACAGTCAAAATTTTGATTGTAAAATAATAATAATAAAGATAAAATACAATTACTAATTATCTTTTTTTTTTCTAATAATACATAATTTTTTTATAATATTTAATTAAAAAAACTAAAATCACAGTTTTTCATAAAATTAGAATGCTAATTTTAGCAGATACTTTTATGAACCTTTTTTTTAAAATGTTTTTTGTATAAATCATTTAATATGAGAATATTAAAAAAGTAATGATGGAGTAAGCTCAAAGAGAAAAATTAATCATCAAAAGAAATAAAAATGTTCAAAAAATCAGTTAATTCTTTGTCTTAATCATAAATTATTGTTTCTGTAAGATAATTCACAGGCAATTAAACTGAGATTTCAAACTGGGGGAAAAAATGGCAATTATGAAGATGTATTTTTCATTTAAAAATTGTTAAATTATATTTTTTTTGGTTTCTGAATATAAAATTGTTAAATGAAGTGTGAATCAATATATGTGTATCTTTCTCTGTACAAGACAAACTTTAACAATATTATTTATGAGATAAACTGGATTTCTCATCAGCAAATGCTGAATCTCAATCATATATATTACTACACTAACTTTAACCATATTATCATTATTTTTTTTCTCTTATAAAGGAAATCAATACAGAACACTGAGATACTAATTAATTTACATATTAATTATTTAATTTAAGATAAAATAATCCAATAGTAATTAATTAATTATCAGATGTATTAATAAAAAAAATTGGCAATTTATATATATTTTTTTTATTTAAAAAAAAGTTAAACAATTGTTATGAAAATGAAAATATTTAAAAAAATAATATATGTATATACAGAAGTATTTGTATGTGTAATATTAAATAGAATTAATATATAAGAACTATCATGTCTATCAATAAAGCAATTCTGTTCAAATACATCCTTTACATGTAATCACTTAGCAACAGCCAGGATAAGAAGAGTCCCAACATAAGATCTGAGATGATTATTAAGCAGGTCATTGCTAAGCATTTATTGATAAATGATGCATTGTCATTGGTTTGCATTTTTTCACAAATGAGATAGTTATGTATGTGTGTGTGCGTGTGTGTGTAATAAATAAATCGTGATAGTCTTTAAATTTTAAAAAAACATTAAATAATAAACAAATTGCAGAAACATTTTCGATTTCTATTATATAATTTTTATCAAATGCCTTTATTTATAATTTGTTTATTATTTAACATGTTTTAGAACTTAAATCTTATTATGATGTATTTATTTATTACATATATAGTTTGCAGTTTATATATATATTATGAGGATTAGATCTGATAAAAGTTTTAATATATATGTCATTTAATTTTTTTTTACTAACCTGATATAAACTCATCCTATCCATGTATTAGCACTTAATTTTAAAATGTTATTGATATCATAATACTATAATTCTATTTATATTTAGAAATCTAGCAATTTTACTCATTCGTGGGCAAAATTATTTTAAATATTTATAATTATTTTATTAAAATTAATAATTTATTTTTCATTCAAATATTTTTACACCGTCAATATAAGAAAAGGAATATAAAATAAATTTAAATTTTAGTGATACTTAATACCAATAGTAATTTATTTTTATAATAATGATAAGGGTGTGTGTAGTAAGAATACTTTAAATAAAGGAGAAATGCATTCAATTTTAATATAATTTATTTAAGATGATTTATTTTATTTATTTTTATTATTAAAATTATGTAATATTTTTGTGTTCGATTTCCAATATGCATCTGAAAGTCAACATTCTAAAATAAGTATTTGAATATTTGTGTTCATCTATGGATTAAACAATACATTGCATGAATGTGAAATGTGAAAGTGAAAGTATATGTTCTAAAAATATCATAGCAATAGCTTAAGTAGGTTAAAGGTTATAAATATATGTAAAAATGTTCAAAAATAATGACTACTGTTTGTCACTATTACTGATGACTTCTCTTGATATGATATTCTTCAGAAATATTTATAAAACTTTTCTTATATGCAAGCAATCAATAATTAAAGGCCACTAGGAGATACATTTGGTTTTAAGCTCACTAACCTTTCAACTGCTCAGCCTTTTGCCATTTTCTATGAAAACATCTTTGAATTGTATATTTTAAAATAATCTACTTAATTCTCCTGAAAAGAAATTTTTAAAAATCAACTGCTATAGAATTTATTAAGAATTTTCTCAGATTGCTATAGACTAAAAGAATTTTGTCTTCAAATCTAATTGTTAATGGGTCTTTTCTATAATCTCCAAACTTTTCCCAAGTGTTTTTATGAACTGACATCAGAAAAAAAAAAATGTTTCAGGAACACCTACAAACTTTAATTAAACGACAATTGTAATGTTTAATGTAGTTTACTTTTTAAAAAAAATATATGCTAAAATTTTTTTATTATTATTATTATTATTATTATTATTATTATTATTATTATTATTATTATTATCATCATCATCATCATCATCATCATCATCATTATTATTATTATCATCATCATCATCATCATCATTATTATTATTATTATTATTATTATTATTATTATTATTATTATTATTATGATGATGATAAAAATATATTTCAGCATTTTCTCCAGGGCATTCAAGTGTGATTTAATGACATAATTATATGGTATTCATCACATTTATTTAGTGTTAAAAAATTAACCTTAAAAAAATTAAATTTAAATTTAATGAAGATTGTATAGAATTAAAAAATATAACTTTTAATTTACTCATAGTATGTTTTCAATGATGAATTGAATTTTGGTGATGAGATATTTAGTTTTCAAAAGGTAATAGTTCCTTATTGTGAGTATTTAGAATTGAAGTGTTCATCTAATTTTTTAAGTAAATAATGTTTTAAATTTAAAAATAGTAGTTCTCCTTTATGTAGTATATTTTAAAAAATAAAGCATTTTTTTTTATTTCATAGTACATAAAAAAGCATGTGTATATGCATAATTTTTTGTAGTGAAGTCACTTAATAAATCACATAGCATATGGAATTACTGCCATAGTATTTATTTTTGAAAATTGATATTTAATTAAAAAGAAATGAATTTTATCTTTAATATATGCTCTGTACTGATCTTGTATTGATCTCAATGATGTCATGTTGAGTGCTGAGGATATTCTCAAACACAAGATAGAGACTTTTGGAAAAATAAGAATGGCAGTCTTATCTTTAAATCTACATTTTAATTATAAAGGCCAATGTGACATGTTTTAGTTTGAGAGCATGAATATGTTTCTCTATTCACTTTTCTATTTATTTTCTTTCACATATTAACATTTGCAATTTTTTTCAATTTACTATGTGTTAGTATTCCAAATTCTTAGAAACTATGTAATATACAAATTTATTTGCCTAATATTAACATGTAGTAAATTGAAAAATTTCATGAACATTAATGTGTAAAAGAAAATAATGGATGTAAAAGTGAATAGAGATACATCTTCATGCTATCAAATTAAAATGTTTCAGATTGTCCTATATAATTAGAATACAGGTTTAAAGATAAAACAGCCACTCTTATTGTTAAAAAAAGTCTCTATTTTATATTTGAGTTTGTGAGTATTCTCAGTAAGAACATGACATCATTGAGCTATTATAAAATCAGTACATCACATATATTAAAGGTTGAAATCCTTTCTTTTTAACTATATATTATCTCTGTGCATAGCAAATAAATTTGAATATTATATACTTTCTAAGAATCCATACTATTAACATGTAGTGAATTGGAAAATTTTCATGAAAGAAAATAATAGATGTAAAAGTGAATGGAGAAACATCTCCATGCTCTCAAACTAAGATGTATCAAATTGACCAATATAATTAGATTGTAGGTTGAAAGATAAGATGGTCACTCTTATTAGTTTAAAGGTCTCTATCTTGTGTTTGAGATTGAGATTATCCTCAGTCCTAATGTGGCATTGTTGAGCTATTATAAGATCTGTACAGTGCATATATTAAAGGTGGAAATCCTTTCACTTTAATTACATATGATCTCTGTACTTAGCAAATAAGTTTGAAAATTAACAATGATATTTATAGAAATATATTGAGGTTTAGTTAAAATAAACTATATTTCAAGAATTTAAGAATAAGTTAATTAAATCACCTACTCAAACAAACATATTCTTGATTTATTTAAAATTTATTCAATACTAATCAATTTTATGCTTAGTAAATTTACAACTTAATTATCATTTATAAAGGATCAGATATAGTGAGCGAATATAGTATAAAGAAATATCTAACTTATTTAAAAAATATTATATGCAAGAAGCTGAAGATATTTTTAAAGTAATAGCTTATTTATTATTATTTTTGCATTATTTAATGTAAATAAAATTTGAATTTATTTATTAATTAAACTTAATCTTGGTATTTTTTATAAGATTATATAAACTATTATTCATTTATTTGCCTCTCATATTAAAGATATAGACTACTAACACCTATATTTTATTTTATTTTAACCTGAGATATTTGAATAAACATTTATTTACAAGATTCATCAGAATAATTCAGCCATAGTGTCCTTTAATTTAAAAAATCAATATTATGCATTATCCTATGCATTTAGAAAAATATTTATTAAAAATATAAGAAATATACACATAGACTTATTTACAGTTTATTGTAGCTATGTTTACATTTAGTTATCATTTATATTTATTATTTTGTTGAATATAGTTTGGATTCAATAAAATATATTTTTGTCTAAGAATTACATTTACCACTCCATTCTATGTATTCAGATACTTCACATTTATCACATCTCATGTCTCTAGTACATTTTCACATTTGATTTTTTAACATGTGGGTGAGATTAGTAACTTATTAGTAGCATAACCTCATATACCATTAAAATATTTGGCTTGCATAAAGCATGGCTTAACAATGTAATATGGTTATCAATATTTTCTTATTAATAATATAGTCCACCCCATTTACTTGTTACAATATAGACAGACAGACAGACAGACAGACAGACAGACAGATAGACAGATAGACAGATAGATAGATAGATAGATAGATAGATAGATAGATAGATAGATAGATAGATAGATAGATAGATAGATAGATAGATAGATAGATAGATAGATAGATAGGTGGGGTGGTGTAGTTATAGGTGTAGTGGAAATAGATAGATAGATAGATAGATAGATAGATAGATAGATAGATAGATAGATAGATAGATAGATAGATAGATAGATAGATAGATAGATAGATAGATAGATAGATAGATAGATAGATAGATAGATAGATAGATAGATAGATAGATAGATAGATAGATAGATAGATAGATAGATAGATAGATAGATAGATAGATAGATAGATAGATAGATAGATAGATAGATAGATAGATAGATAGGCAGTCAATTTGTAATCAAAAAGAAAGAGAAATAATGTAGGCAATAGCTATCTCCTTTGTTTGGATTCAAAGAAATTAAAAGCGATTTATTATATATCTAATTTTCTAATACCTTAAACATTTTGATAATAGATTGTTTTATACTCTTACGGGAAATTAGTAATATGAATTTATACATGCACCCATATACATAATGTACATATATAATATAGTAATTTCTTTATTCATTATGCATGCATCATTTTTTATACTCATCAGCTGCTTTTTATTAGTCCAAAAGCAGAGTAATAAAATTATATATGACAGAAATATGGATCCAAAATTTTTTAAACTTTCATTTTTTCATATTTATCACACAATCCCAGAATGCAATATTTTTTTGGATAGCTAGTTTTTATTAAAAAAAATAGCAATGTTATTTTTTCACTCTTTTTATTTTTATAATTCAGAGTGCCTTTGCTTTTCCTTATTTTAGTATGTTTTCCAAACTATCAATTTTGCCCTTGGTCTATTCTGCTAATTATTCTTTATTGAAAGAAAGCTGTTTTTTTTTTTTTTTTTATGAGCTTTTTGTCAGATGAACAAAAGCATATCTTTAGAGATTAATTGAAATTAAAATGTACTCAAAATAAATAAATACTAATTAAAATTATATAATATAACAAACTAATCAAAGGAAGGTAGATATTCTGTGTTAGATTTTGTGACCAATCAGGGGGGGGGGGGTTGTTAAATTTTTAATCTTTTATCAAATCTGTAATTTTTGATTATAGCCATTTTCCTGTGTATTTTTTTTCTTTCTGATGAAAACCAGTCCTCTGGTTGAAATATTATATTATTTATTGGATTTATAAGTCTTTTTTTGTTTATATATATATGTGTGTGTGTAAAACTAAAATATAAAATGAATTTCTTTTTATAATAAATTAATGATCAGAGAAGGCTATTTATTTTAAAATAAAGTCTTATCATTAAATAACAATGATATGATGTTTTAGGCATGATATTAAAATTATCTGTAGAATGTACTTTATTATATACATACATGCATACATATGACTTTAATATGTAGAAGATGGAGAATATTGATAATCATAATAAATGAGTTGTGTTTAAAGCTAAAGGTTATTTCAGGCATAATCATTAAACTGTTCTCATCTGTTTTTTTAATAATATTTATTTCATCATTTTTATGTATCTATTTGTTATTATATCCTTTTCCTTGTCTTAAGATATGGATGAATTAAAAGTTCAATATATAAGTAAATGGAGATTATTTAAGTCATTTAGATTTCATAGATGATATAGTTGTTTTTGCAAATAATGCTTCAGAGCTTAAGGAAATGTTGCAGGAGTTATCAGATGAAAGTAGGAAAGTGGGACTAAAGATAAATGTTAAAAAGACAAAAGTAATGTTTAATCAATTTGCTCAAAATATGAAAATAAAGATTGATTATGATGAATTAGAATAAGTTAACAGTTACAAATACCTTGGTCAGATTATTAATACATATGGAAAGATAATGGAGGAAATTAATCATAGAATTAAACTTGGTTTGAGTGCTTTTGGTAGAAATAACTTGATACTAAAAGGAAATATGCCTATGTGTTTGAAAAGGAAGGTTTTTAACAAATGTGTTTTACCAGTTCTTATTTATGGATCTGAGACTTAGACACTTAATAGAAGAGTAATACAGAGACTTCAGACCACTCAAAGAAGTATGGAGAGATGTATGTTGGGAGTAACAAGAAGAGATCAAAAATGCAATGTATGGGTAAGAGAACAAACATGTGTTACTGACCTCATTGAAAAAATTAAAATATTGAAGTGGAGTTGGGCTGGACATATTGCTAAAAGAGATGATAATAGATGGACAATTGAAATTTTAAACTGGATTCCAAGAGATTGTAAAAGACCCAGAAAGAGACTGCATGTGTGATGGATGGATGAAATAAGAAAGTGTGCAGGAGTGATGTGGAAAAAAGAAGCTAAAGATCGGAGAAGATGGATTAAACTCTGAGAGACCTTCATCCTGCAGTGGATTGATAATGGTTGTTGTTGATGATGATGATGATGATGATATATGTGTGTGTATTCATTAAACATAGATTTTTCTCTTTATCTATTTAAGAAATCTTTTATCCAAACAAAACTCTTGACAAAACAAAAGAGCACTATTTTGAAAAAAGTATATATGTATAAACAAAAAAAAAACTAAAAATCAATAATCCTTCTTTAATGAGAATGGCATTCATGCTAGAAATATCAGATTATAAGATATATCCCTTTTCTTGCATTTCTATAAAGTGATGTAAATAAATATTTTTTAATAAAACTCAATGATCTGAATTATTTATTTTTTCATGCAAAAACATCTTTTAACTATCATTCTTCATTTTCTGAGTTTATCCATTTACTTTTGCTAATCAAGTAATTTAATGACTTTTTGCTTCCCAAAGTGAATTAATGCAGGTAAAAAAGCCTCTGCCGCTATATTATTGACAATTTATGTTTTTTTTTTAAAAAATAATTAAATTATAAAGTTTGTAGAGTTGAATGTTTTGTTTAGGGAAATGAATAAACAAAGCCCAAAGAATAATTTATTTAATATAGTGCAAAAAATTAAAAAATAAATTCAAACTCCTAATATGAATATCATTCTTATCTTCATTAATTTATTATCTGCTAAACATTTTTATAAAATAAAATCTTGATACCTTCTCTCACAACGATAAATTATAAATAAATTGAAATAATACATAATTCCTTAATATATATATATATATAACTTAATTCAATATTATCAAATCGATTTTCGAGTTGTCTGTTATTTTGATTTATTTATAATTTATCGATTGTTTAAGAGTTTATACTTTTTTGACAATATAATTTACTCAAAAAGGACTATAAGAAATGATATATATATATAACAAGGATTGGTTAATGTATTAATTATAATATATATTGTGTTAATCAGTTTTAAAATTAAAAAAAAAATCCTTTCTTAGTACTTTAGCTAGTAGAAAAATAATCAAATCAAAACAGTAATTTAAAAAAATAAATTAAATCATCATTTAAAAATGCACAAACACATATAGATATGCATGCATTAGAACATAAGATATCAAATATTTACACTCATACACATTTTAAATATATAAAAGCATTTGCAAATGAGAAAATAGCATATTATAAGTATATATAAAATTTTAGTTTAATAAATTTAAAAAATAAATATTGTAATAAGACATTTACCAAGAAATAGAATGTATGCATGTTACAAATTAAAATTTTAATTCCATTTTGAACAAATTAGCTAGATTAGAAAATTAAAAACCTTGAAGCTTGTTCAAACCAAAATTGGTGGTCGGGTGGTCAGCACAGCAGCCTTACAAGCAGTTGTCCCAGGTTTCCAGGTTCGCTTTCCGGCCGGTGCTTTGACACATAAAAAACGTTTATGACAAATAATATGGATCTGAATTCAGACCCATATAGTTATCTGTTTTGTAAGACTGGATTTGAAGACATTTACATATCTGAAAAGTTCAGGCTTTCAAATTGATAGTAACGTGTTTTATAAGTGCTGATTTTTGATTTAGTATTTTACATCTAGTTTCTAGAGTCCCAACACTCCACTGAGGTGAAGCATAAGCTTGAAGCCAATTGGTATGGAGATAAAGACTTTCCAATAGAGATTTTGAATTGTTTCTCTTTCGGTACTTATAAAATAAAGCTTGATTAGAGCTATTGGTAAGCCCCAGCCTAGTGATCATTTAAATGCAAGCGTAAAAGCAAGTTATGAAATTTATGACTTGTTTTATTAACTATTATAAGTGTACCTTTGATGACTTTTGTGAGACTATATTGCAGATAGGCATATTTTCATTTCACAGACTAAAAGTTACAATTGATTGCATAGTTACATTTAGAAAATTGCATATACAAAAGATAATAAAATAAATTTTAATATTTTTTAAATTTTACATATTTATATAAAATGATCCACTTTATAGATATATAAATAAAATATAGTTTATGTCCTTTTCTAACACTGAATTTGCCAATATATTTTAGATTTTTGCTGATGCTTAATGATAAAGTGTTTTACAGTACTGTGGAGTATGTTGTTGTGTAATAAATTTGTTGAAAACAAATTATTACTAAATAAAAAGATTTAAAGATAGAATTTTCAGTTTATATTTAGCCTCCCCTCCATCTCTCTACTGATACACATGACCACACACATGTGAAAATGACAAATAATCACCAACACACATATTTCATGCAGAATCCGCACTCATTAGTTGGTCCAGATCACAATATTCCAAACATATATACAATCAGTTCTCAGCTTATATATTAAGCTAGCAATTCTGTAACATTTAATGGGCAGGTTCAATTTTCTCACCCTTCCAACAATTCAACTATTGATTTCATCGAAAAACCAATGATAGAATACTTAGTTATTGGTGGATTTGATATTATTCTTGTATCCATGTAGACATTTTTTATAATCTCTCATATTAATGGATCATTGCATATCCATTTATATTAATAGGAGAGAAATAGGCTGGATTTATACTATGATATAACCTATTTCCAAGGCAATATGTAAATAACCTTAGTATACTGAATGCTTACTATAGTAAATAGAGGGATTTGAATTTAGGATTTTTAATCTATAGTCTTTCTCTACTTCATCTCATACAACCAATACATATGACCACACACATGTAAAAAAGTTAAATGATCCCCAATACACATATTTTGTGCACAACAAACACTCATTAGTTAGAACAGATCATAATCTCTCATACATATGTCTAATCAATACATGGCTTATATTAAGATAGCAATGATTTATACATTAATGGATAGCCTTCAATTTTCTCACCCAACAACAAACCATTTTATTTACCTTTTTTACATGTGTATCATCATGTGAATCAGTTGTTTGAAATGGAGTGAAGGATAAACTTAGACTGAAAATCCTAAGTTCAAATCTCTCTATTCATTTTAGTAAACATTCAGTATACTGAATGAATACATTGATCACATATTACCTTTGAAATAGGTTACATCATAATATAAGTCCAACTCATCTTTCTCCTATTAATATAAATGGATACAAATTGGTCTGATAATATAGGGGCTTGATTGCATGCATAAAATTACATTATCAAATCTACCAGGGGCTTTGAGTGTTCTAGTATGTGTTCTAGTATTGTTTTTGCAACGAAATGGACAGTTAAATTTTTGGAAGGGTGAGAAGATTGAAACTTATCTATTAAAGTTATACAAGCAAAGCATTGATTGTATATATGTATGGGAGATTATATTCAGCTCAACTGATGAGTGCTGGGTTATGGTTGAAATATATAAATTGAAGTACGTTTATTTTTTTACATGTGTGTGACCATGTGTATCATTTGTTTGAGATGAAGTTGAGGTTGAATATAGATTAAAAATTGTGAGTTCAAATCTCCCTATTCACTTTAGTAAACATTCAGTATACTGAATAAATAGATTAATTATATAATGCCTTTAAAATAGATTACATATATAAGTCCAACACATACATCTCCTATTAATATAAATGGATATGGATTGCTCTCATAATGTGAGGGTCTAGGTTGACATAATGCCTATTGGATATGACTACAATATCAAATCTACTAAAGGTTTTGAGTGTTTTAGTATTACTTTTTCAAAGAAATGGATAGTTGAATTGTTAGAAAAGTGAGAAGACTGAAGCCTGTCTATTAAAGTTTAAGGATTTATTAACTTAATATAAACCAAGCACTGATTGCTTATATATATATATATATATATATATATATATGATAAACAAAACAATTTTATAAATTTTGGAACTTTATCTTAGCTTACATTTTATGATCACTAAATGGAGCTTTACCAATAGCTCCTAACAAGCTTTTGTTTACATAAATGCTGAGAGAAATAGAATTTCATATCTCTTTCATTGGCTCCAACCTTCAGACCATGGTTTCAAGCTAGTTGGCTCACCTCAGTGAATGGTAGGAAGAACTAGAAACTAGATCTAAATACTAACTCTACAATCAGCATTTATGAAACATGTTTCTATAAGTTTGAAAGCATGAATTTTTCAGATACATAAATATTTTCAAATTCAGCTAAACAAACTAGACAGCTATATGGATCTGAAATCAGTTCAGTTTCACCATATAGTAATAGCCTCTGCAATATATATCATTGCAAAAACCTTCAAGGGTACATTTATAATAAACAAAATGCACACACATACATATATATATATATTGTGGTGGTCAAAACATGTTTATCCATCTAACATGAGCTGGAACTCACAAAATGTACTTCAAATCCTGTCAAGCCCAAGATTTAGGTCAGGAACCAGCCTGGATTCGAACCCACTCTCTAAGCCCCAAATCAAACATCTAATGGATAACATAATAGTGATGGCCCATGAGAATTAATCTTAATACGGCTGACTAGCAAAGCTGAGCAAAACAATGAGACATCTATTAGCTATGACTATATTAAAATAATAGATAAGCATGGCTGTAATATGTGGAAGTGGAGGAAAGAGGAATTCGAACTACTCAAATAAGTTAGACAATAATATATTTTAATATACTGACAAATTATTATACATTTATAAATTAAGTACATTAGTATGTGCATGAATGAGCAAGCAGTAAATAATTACATAGTGTCATTCATGCTATTATTTCTCATATGCTCTTTATTAGCTAAATAATATATTATAAATGAACACACAACTTTGGTGGGTCTAATATTAAAATGCCAGTCAGTATTAGAAAGAAGTTACATAAAATTGCTATTAACGCTTTGGGTTATGGTTCTGAAATGTGGTGACTAACATATGATTTAGGGGAGCATTCTGAAATTCATTATACATATGATATAAACTATTTTCACACCATTAAGATTGTGAAAATAAACAAAAGACAGTTAAAAGATTATATTAGAAACTATGACAAAACATTTAATGAAAATCATTTAACAATAGTAAGACAAACGCTTTATTTTTCCCAAGGCACATAGATACTCTTAAATAGATATATAAATTACGATGGTGGGACTGTATAAGGCTGAAATAAATTTAATTAATAAAATAAAAGTAGTTGGCATTTATATATATTTTAAGCAAAGCTTATATTAATATTAGAGCATTAAAACTGGGCCATGAAGCAAAAGAAATAATAATAATACGAAGAAGTTTGCGGTGCTGACATAATAGCCTAAAATAACTAAGAGAAAAATGTTGTGCTTCTGGATGAAAAATGAAATGGATGGGCATAGCGTGTGCCAAACTTAGGGGTCACCACCAGAGGCCTTTTGATATAAAGAAATGGATGGGCATAGTGTGTGCCAGACTTATGGGTCACTGCCAGTGGCCTTTTTTATTTATACGAAGTGAATATGCATAGCGTGTGCCAGACTTAGGGGCCAGAGGCATTTTTATATGAAGACTTGAGAAGAAATCTATATGTTTGAACTTGTCGTAACCCCTAGACTAAGAAGCACATAATGTATATATACGAAGATAGGCTAAATGACAGAAATGCAGTAATGATACATGTCTCTAACAACATTGAATAAATTTTACTGCTTTAAAATAAATGACCCTTGTTTGAATACTATAATACACCATGCAATTATAATATATATATATAGAAAGAGAATATTTTATTTAATAAAATATACGTTAAGATTTTATACAGCAAAAGAAACATTAAGATTTAGATTTCAAATTAATAAAATACACATTAAGATTTGATTTAGTAAAAGAAACATTAAGATTTTCCCCCATCCCTTTTTCTGCTATTTAAAATAAAACAATCCCATCTTCATTGATTTTACAATAACTGAAACATTTAAATACAAGATTTGAAATTTTAAGAGTATGAAAAATGAAGTAAGATTAGCAGTTATATAGAAAACAAATTATAAGTCACCCTTTCAGAATTTAATAAATAATTATAAAATAAATGTTTCAGAGCATTAATTAGCTTGAGTTCTGGATTATCCCCAGATAGAAAATCCAGAGTTAAACAAATATATATACTTTTTTTGATATTAAAGCATAAACAAAATGTTGATGTAAAACAATCTGGCAAGCATATTAATTAATACTGCGTTATGTTTTAAAAGGAGACGTTAATAACTTGCTTCATGAAGGTTTACATAAAAATTACAGAAAAGATTTTTATAAATTAAGCTCACCAGTTTGTTTGAGAGTGGCAAATTAATAAAAAAAAGTACATATAAAATCAAGTAATAAATAAATGACACCAAAATTAAAGCAAGTTAGAGCATATAAGATAGAATTAAATTTAAAGAAATCATTTGAGAGCAATTTACATATTATATCTAGAAATTAACTAAGAGCAAATTACATATTAACAAAACAAAGTCAAATAATATATTAAAAGAAATCTTGATAGATTAGTTAGGCTAGATTGACTATTAGGTGGCAGCTTGGAAATTTACCTTTCAATTTTAAGAGTCCATTTTAAAGTATGGCACAAGCATGGCGAATTGAGGATCCAAAATGAATTCTTCTTGGTGACAGCAAACTTTTATTAGCATTCTAAAGTTTTTTTAGACCTTTCTTCATTTCAGGGCAGCAGGATATTATGGTAGTTGCAGAGGCCGCTGAAGAGTGGTGGATTTACTGCTACATCATTTAAAGTTTCACCGCAATGTTAACAATCATTTTCACTAGAGTTGCTAATCTCTTCTCTCAATAGTGGCTAATCTAATCCATGATTCAAAATTCAGTCATTTTATACTTTTTCTTTTATCAGTTGTTTTTGAAGATGCAATTGTAAGATAATGTCCAAAAATAAATTCAAATCTATTTCCAGATTAGAAATAGATTTGACAACATGTTTTTTAACAAAAGTATCTCTAAACTTAATCCCCTTTTAAATAAAACTTTAATTAAAAATACCTACCCTAGATTAAAACAATAGTGCTTCCAACCCTTAATTATTTTTGGACAATTAACAACAGTCACATCTTCCATATTGGATTTTATAAAAAATATACAGTTTAATAAAAAAAACAAGCAATTTAAAAAGAAAAAGCTAAAAATGACATATAATAAATATTTAAAAACATCAATATTTTGTTAGTAAGTTTTGCTCCTATGTATATATTTGAGCCGCATCTATAATACTTTAATAAAAAAACTAATAATTAATAAAAAGAATTAATAATAATTTTAAAACATGTTATTGAAACATTAAATTTTATAATTTAGGCACACATCTTAAATATATACATGAAATTTATATACACAACAAAAGGAGTGGGATGGAAAATAGGGATTTAAACACAGGTTAGTAGGTAGAAACATGAAGCACAATCTTAAGCTAAGATTGACTGCTTCAATATATATATATATGGGAGACTATAATATACTGCTTCAATATATATATATATGGGAGACTATAATCTGACCCAACTGATGAGTGCTGGTTCTGGTTGAAATACATTTATTGGAGGTCATTTATTTGTTTTTCATGTGTATGATCATATGCATTAGTTGTTTGAGATGGAGTGGAGGATGAATATAGACAAAATTGTAAGTTCAAATCTCTTTTTACTTCAGTAAACATTCAGTATCTTAAATGAATAGATTAATTATAAACTATTAATATTAGTTTACATATTAACTATACATGCATAATGTGTGTGTTCAAAATCTTAATTATATTGATATGGTAAAAGAAAAGAGATTTTTAAAAAATGATTTCAATTTATGCTACTGGCATATAATAATATATCATTCATTTTTGATATTCAAATCATGACATAAAGAACCACATTTTTTTAAAAAAAAAAAAAAGATTAAACTTTATTGGTACAAAATATTTTACAAGGTAAGCATTGATTTACATATTATAATATGGAGATTTAAGATGATACACTGTAATTTTGTCCATAGCATTTCCAAAAATTGATCAACCTGTGACAACTCAGGCATTAGTCCATGAGATGATTAATTATTAAAAGTAAACCTAGATTACAATTAGAAATTATTTGTAAAGTCTAAAGTTCAAATATGAATAGCATTTTAGGAGTACAATACTGAAAAATCCAATTTGCAGCAGATACGTTGAGGAATAGAAAAACACTTGAGATAATATAAAATATGGGCTAATCAAATCTACTGTTCAGTTCTCCAGAATGGCCTTGAATATTTCCAGAAGAGTGCAATTCAGTATACTTTGGAAGACTAATGGAGAACTAGAAAAAAAACTCAGCTTTGAAATATCTCTGCTGAAAACCATTCTAATCCATTATGAAGAGCCACATGAACAGCAAAGGGCCAACCTTATCAATAATCACATTGGAAATAATAGTAATAAATAAGATGAATCATTTGTAATTAAAACCATTAGGCTAAATTGCAGCTTACTTTGCAATAACACATGGATAAAATCATTTATAAGAATAATGCTAAAAAACCGCTAAAAAAATAATGTTATTTCTCCTTTCCTATGAATGAGAAAATCAATGTCAGAAACAATCCACATAGAACACTCATCCCAGCTCCTGTATTTAACAGAACTAGGATTTAGTTTTCTAGAGCCCCTCCTGACCATCAGACTCTCTCATCCACTCAAAAAAATTAAGTAAAATGAAGAATTTTTATTAAAATGCAACATCATTGTAGTAATCATTTGGAATTTCAATGGACTGCCATATAATTTGCACAGCGTTTTTATAAATGGTGAAATTGTTTTTACTTGTAATAATGTGTTGACATAACTTGTATATGAAAAGAAAGCTAAGAAACTCCTTTGTTAAGTAGAAATAGTTTTAGAAAAAAAATAATTCCCTCTAGTGGACTTAAGAACCACAGTATTCATGCCTGCATAAATGAATAAAATATCAACAACCTATTGTCAAGGCAACACTACAAAGAGGTATTAAATGGTTTATATACCTAATCATTTGTTATCACTTAATTGTTTTTATATATGTTCACTTTTCGATAAACATACTATGTACATATAAAGAAATAAAATAATATTATAATTACAATAAATTACTTACAATGTGTAAGTAATGAGTTTTCTTAATTATGCAATGACATATCTAGGGGAAACAAATACAACAAGCAATTTTGCTTCTAAATATGCTTTTTTACCACATATAAATTAGATTAAGAGTTATTTATTCTTCATTAAAAATAAAGTTTAAATTAATGAATTATATCCTTAGTCATAATTGTAATTGATATAATTTATTTATTAAAGCAAAAATTTCCCAAGGTAAATATATATATTTTGGTTAATTGTTAACGTTACACAGACCTTCTGTTTGAATCACAAGAACTGTATTATGGGCGCTAAAGATAATTACGAATTGTTTCAAATTTGCAACATCTCTCACTGACTATTATTATTCAATGTAAATGATTGATTTCAGTCAAAAGGTCAAATATAATATGGCTATGTTAATAATAAAGAAATGTATCATAGACATATATATATAAATTGAATCACCCACATTGTTAAAAAATCCAGCATTGCCCTCTGTGAAATAATATATAAATATATTAGAATCCGTATTTCAAAATAGCCAGCCTTAAAATGATATACATAGGATTTAGTAAATTATTTACACAAAAAATCTTAGTTGGAGTAGTGTGAAGCCTGTCCAGTAAAATATGAAGATTTGCAATCTTAATATAAAGCTGAGCACTGATTGTATATATGTGTGGAGATGGTGATCTGGACTAACAGATGAGTACTGGTTTAGCATGAAATAAGTACATTGGTGATTATTTATCTTTTCAACATGTGTGTGATCAGGTTGGTCAGCAATATGAGATGGCTTGGAGAGTTGGTGGTTGTGTGAAAGTCTGAGTTCGAATCTCTTATATATTACATATATATCTGTATGTGCAATATAAGCCTGTACAGTGTGATAATTTTAAAAATCTTATTAATATTTGAAATAAAGTGGTTTGTAATTATTAATAATACAGATCAAGGACTTTTGTTTTCACTAAGTAAATGCAAGTAATTTTCTAATAATCGTTTTTGTTTTTTTGTTTTTCAAAGTAACACTAGTAACTAGTCAGTAATTGGTAAGTCTATTTTTAGCAGCTACAACAAATACAATGCTTTCTTTTTTATTGAAGATGCTAAATTTTAATTGATGTTCTATTTTTTTTTAAGTGTCGTTAATTACTACAAATTATTAAAATAGCATTTATAATAATA